>CM073768.1:127358865-127448613 GCA_037158775.1 Hetaerina titia
GTTTCGAGGAAGGGAGGTGGGTAATTTCTACGGAAATCTTCGAGGAGAGGGGTTTCGGGGGGCTGGGGTAGGGGTCGAGGGCGCGTAAACGGGTAACCGGGAGCGATTAAAGGCATAAATATCCTCCAGCGGTCTTTTTAAATCCGCGCTCGCACCTTATCACCGGAATCGCCCGTCCCTGGGGCAGTAATTCCTTCCCACATCACACTCCGCCCCGTTCGATGGGCGAAGGAGCGAAGCCTGGAGTTTTGCCCCATTCGATTTTTTCCTCCTTCTTCCCCCCCTTATTTCTCACTATGCCCTTTCCCTCCCTCCAACCCACCCTTATTCCAGTCTCTCTCTCCCTCGTTCTTTCCCATCACCCCTTCCCCCTCCCGCAGCCCTTCCCCGGAAAAAGGGAATTCGTTTTTGTGACAATTTTAACGGCGCGATATCCCTTCTACCATCCAGAGCAGCCGTTGCAATGCCTCCAACCCATATTTCTCCCTTCCCCTCCTGTCCCACTCCCTTTCTCCGACTCCTGAAACACCCCTTATGGCTCTAGAAATGGCCGTGATGTAGCACCACCCGCCGTCCCCATGCCCAACTTCTTCTTCCCTGCGAAAAATCCACTCTCTCCACCCCATCCACCCCTTCTCCCTCCCCTGCCATCCCTCCTCCCTCCCTCACCACCCTGCCCCGCAGCGTGCTTCGGTTCGCCATTCCTAAACCCCACCCTTCCCTCTCTCACACACCCTCCTACCTTGCCCCCTTTCCCTCGCCGCAAGTCGAACCTCGCCGCGGTGCGATTCTCGCACTTATTTTCACCGCCCCTGGTTCTTCGTGCCCGGTCCCTTTCAGATTGTGTCCGAATTGGTTGCCCCGCCGTATCTCTGCCCCTTGCCACTATTTCGCGGAAACTTATTCGACGCCTACGGAATAAAACGAAGTAATTCCCCTCAGGCCCGGTGTGCTCCCTCTCTCTGGTGGACCTTAATTCATGCTCCCTGCGTCACCTTCTCGTGGTCGCGTTTTACTCATTCTCTTCGCACTCCAACCCTGGAGTTTAGTAAACTGAGTTTCAAAGCGTGTTTCATCTGGTATTAGTATGAGAGGAATCCCTATCGAAAGCTTTCCGACTAGCCGTTGTCGCAGTGAGTTGGAATGTGAGCAAAGAACTGGTATTGTCGTTCAACCGGCTGTATTTAGTGAGGATGATAATGCTTATCAAATTGGTCAAGAGAGAGAAAATTTCTTGGCTTTTTTTATTTTTCGGGAGAACTGCTGTTTTCTAATATTCTTGCGAGGAATGTCTCGTTTTACGCTTGTCCTCAGATTTACTGCTGCTTTCGGCTTGCTCTTTAAAAAGTTGATATACTCTAGATTTATCGTTATGCAGAAATATACGCTATTATGCCATTTCACCTTTGTTGAGTGGTAAATTTTTCTACGGATTAGCGCTACTTTTCCTGAAATTTGGCGGATGTTGAAGTGTAGAATTTGCGTTCTTCCAGGTTGGTACATTATTTTGTAAATTACTATTTAAAAATCGACTTACTTTCCCTTTTAAAAAATATCGTAGTGTTGTTTTATTAATTTTGATTGTTTAAGAAAAATATATTTCAAGTAACTAGTTTCAAACTTTAGAATGTTGTTTAATTATGTAGTTGTGGTGGTAGACGAGTTTGCCGTAGTTCATCTGAAATTTGAAGGCTATTATTCACTACTGTTGATATCTGAAAATTTTCTCAGAATTATTTTTGAAGAAATCGCACTAATTTAAAATTGCATTTTTGTGAGATTTAGAAAAATCAGATATAAAGTTGCACACAAAAATTATTTCCAAACATTTCTAATTCCAATGGCGTAGTAGCAAATGACTCTACGTGGCACATCAGGGAAAATTAAACAAAGGAGTATACAATTGTTTTATTTGAAAGGAAGGTTTTTCGGCGAGAAGCCGGTTAAATATAGGTTATACTACACATTAATTTAGTACTCGTCCCATACTCACGCTTTATGTATTCTTAGTCTTCATGCGCACATTTTGCTAAGTTGATATCAGCCACAAACAATAAAGGACCTTATGCACATAGGCGTTCATCTATGCTCCTAGCTTCATCTGTTGAATTTTGTAACCGCCTACTTTTTGTCAATATTGGGTTTAGTACACACATTGCATTAGTGTGCTCTCGGATTGATTTATGGAGGGGTGTTGAGGAACAAGAAGTGCCCTTTACAGATTACATTGTATGAACTCTTTTCAGTGCTTACTTACAAATTGATTCAAGATCTCAAATAATAAAATAGAACTTCTTGTTCAAGGGAACGCCATAAATCCAGCAACAACCTTAAATTCTGGAAGAGAAAGATTCGGGCCTCAACGTTAACAGAGCCAAATCTATTACCTCTTGCCCTCTTTGAGTGAGCTCAGCATCTAATGTACGAGCATATGAGCTCGGTGTCGGAATTAACACCGTGTTTGAATGTGGCTCACTTAACCCATTATTTGTACACTCCCGTCTTCTTTTAGTCAAGTGTGTCGCGCTGTGGCGAAGGAGGACTCCGGCGGAGTGAACTCCGCAGCCGGCTTAAAGAATGGCGCCCACAGGCGAAGTGCGTTGCACGCAAAAGCAAGGGCGTAAATCAAGGATGCTCCTCCTCCCCCTCTTGCTCCGAAATTAGTTTTACGATGCACTCGAGTATCTCAGTTACATCGTGCGGTAATAAGCCGTGCGCGGCAGGCATGCAACGGGAGCAAAACGAGAGGGTGAGGGATGCTTTTGTGCTCCCGCGAGACGAGCGGGGGAGAGGAGGGAAGTATGGCCTCGGGGTTCGCGTGGGAGCTCTCTGAGAAGAGGGAGGGAAGGGGCCGTGCGAAGTGGTTTTGATTATAAGGAGGGTCGAGGGTAAGGTGGAAAGGCAGGCAGGAATAGGGGGTGCGTGTGTGGGCGGAGGGTGGGTGGGAATTGGAAGGAAACGAGCGTGAAGGACGGCAGAAAGCTGGAAGGAGGAGGTTTTCTTGGGGAGGCGTGGGGAAGGAGGAAACTAGGAGTGTGGAGTAAGGTTTGGGTTGAGAGTAGGGAGTTTGTGAGGGGTGGCGGTTGGCGTGGAGTTTGTGTAAGGGGACCACTGAGGATGGCGAAGCGGAAGGGGTGCGGGGTAGGGCGGGTTGAAGGAGCGTAGGGGTCTGCAATGGGTGTGGGGATGGGGTGGGAGGTTGAAATGGGGTCGTGGAAAAATGGTCGGGGAGCGGTGTTCAGTGGTCGGTGGAATTGGGTGGGAAAGGGCGTGGCACGCGGGGCGTTCCTCTTCTCCCGGTCGCCTCGGGAGGAAAGGTTGGCGGGGAGGGTATCGGAGGAAAGGTGTGCCATAGGTTTGGAAAAAAAATGTAAACACCACTCGCCTGATGTGTCGTTGGCCTTGATCCCTTACATAAAAAAGAACGTTCCTTTTAAGGTTAGATTGCATTTCTTGCCTCCTTTCTCAAACATTTCGCCTTTTTCTCGCTGCTCCTTATATCTTTTTATCCCCTCCTTTTGGACGGCTTTTGTGATCTTACGCCTTACTTTATTCGAATAAAAATTAGTACTACCGTAATTCACCCCTCCCCCTCCGTTAAGTATGCCTTGCTCTTTTCTTCTAAATTTGCTTACGGAGAAAAAAAAGGTTATTCAGCCCTTGGCTCTTAGTTTCGTATTGCTGTATATATGCCGCATGTATAACCTAACGGCCTAATTTCTGGAAGCCTGGTTATTAAATCCTGTAGGTCGTAATCAGAATCATTGAGGTTTTGAAATGTTATGAAATTGCTCGTTGAGTCATGCTTAAGCATTTAATACCTGTATTTGGCCTATAGATTTAGAAGTTTAATGTTTTAATTTGTTTTTTGAGCATTAGGAAATGTGACAATACGGAGAGTTCGTCGAAGCTCACATCTACTGTATGTTTTATACCTTAGTGTCGTCATCGAGCAGAAATTCCTGTTGACTGGCATTAGCAACAGACAGAGCTGTCGTAGACGACTATCACAGCCAGCTAACGAGCATTAAGCTTGTAATGGCATCACAGCCGTTCAAAGCTACTTTCTTTGGTGTAGTAGTATCATGTAATAAATCACTGTTAGTGTTACTTGAGAGAGTAATTAATCTGGCAAAATATCTGCAGCTGTGTTTTTCCATGCCATTAAATACAATCTTGTGCATTATAACTGAGAACTGACCAAAGTTGTTGCAGGAGGGTTTTGATAATTTTCGTGAATAGAAGACCACGGTAGAATTGAGAATGTAATAAATTTATGATGCTTCATTTTAGACTTAATCTTACATCATACCGAATTAGAGATCGCGTGCAGCATAATGGAGCTAGATTTGTAAAACGATGTTATGATAAACTGAGTAGCGTACCAAAATTATTAGAGGTGATAAATTAGGAATCACTCACGGAGCGAAGATTAAATTACTGATTAAATCTCTTGCATACATTGGATGTCTCTTTAGTGATGATTTTGACAATGCATAATAAACCCCATTGTACTACGGTAGAAGAGATCATGTTAATAAAATTCGACAGGTTATTTAGATGGAACTGATACAATAAAAATGTCATTTTTCCCACGATCGATATGGCATCAAAATAATGTTTTCCAACAAAAGTAGTCAGGCGTTTAATTACACCCTGCCGCACACAATAGCGGTGGCTTGCGGGGTGCAATGTATGCATGTGCTGTGTTACAATCATATTGTATGAAACGCATTCAGATAACATTCACCTATATGTTTACGCAATGTCCTCTTGCAGTGTAATAATACAGTTCCGCAATGCATTGCATGTTAGACTTCAGATGATCCTTAGACATGCCACTCCTGAACTTCGGAGAGCTCCTTCTCATGCATAAATGCCCCGAAAATGCCCCCCTCTCTGCTGAGGCAAGGAGGAATTGTGTTTACGGCTAGCTGCTGTACCGCCCGCCCCCAAATAAGTGTTACTCGGCTATTAGAGCATGTCGCGCCCTCTCCTTTTGACCGTGGTGAGATCATAGCGTTGAGTTATCGCCTGACCCGAGGGGATGTGGTTTTTCCCGTCTGCGGCACGCGCAAAAACCCAAAATAAGAAAAGGGCGTCGAAGTGCTTTATGGTGTAGGAAGTTGAGATTTTAGAGGAGAGAATAAATCGCGACCAGGGTTGGCGCCAGTGGACGTGAGTGTGGGGTGGAGGGAGGGTTGAAGGGGGAGATGTAAAGACGTCCGTCCCGCTGTGACCGCATCGTCTCATTTTGCTTTATCATCGTTTCACACTGACCGTCGTCTGCAAAGGAAAAGTATTACTTTCCGCCCTCGGCATGTTTTCGGGATCCCCTAATAAAACATACATCCTTCTTTCCTGTGTTATTACGACGATGACGGCGCCTTTATTAGCTATAGAGCCCATCCTGTCGGAAGTCAAGGTATATACGTCAGCTCAGGAAAAAATAAATCTTATATCATGCCGAGGGCTGTATAACGTTGAACTCCCGCTTTGTCGTAAATACTACTGTCTAAAACTGCATTGATCTTTTTGATGATCCCAATTCGATTTTGATGAATCCTTTCAGTATTTAATTATCTGTAATAATGCGTAGTACTTAGTTGGTGATAATAAAATTCATAAAGTATGACGCTTTGATCAATTTCACCTTCCACATGTGCCTTGGTTACAATATAGCTTTATTCGAGAGATTTTCTTGCAAAACTTTTATGCTAAGATGAATATTTCTGATTGTATTTCCGAAAGTGGTGTTACGCTAATATTATAAGGTGTTACATCAGACGGCTTAGATTTATCTTTGACCCCTTACTGCACACTTGAGTTCATTCTTATGTAATTAAGGCACAAGCAACTTAATATCTGGATAAGTATGTTTATGGAAGACTGGAAGGTGAAGATAACATTAACAATTATCGTTATAGTCGTACTAGGAACTCGATTCAATATTTGGAAAAATCCAATATTTTTGTCATCCTTCGGCAAAGACCATTTTGTCGAATGTTTGAATATTTTTGTGAAACATGCCAGTGAAGTTACTATGGTAAGCGACGGGTCCACATAATCACTCGAGAGACCGTGGTTTACGAATCCACCTTGGGCATGACGTCCAGCATTTTATCTGCTGGTTCTGCCCCTACGTGGCGCGTGGACAAAGAAAAAATAATCCATCAAAGGTAATGGTATGCACACGGACTCCTTAGAATACGGAACACAACAAAATAATTCGTACTCTTTTTATTAAATTCCATCAAATTTAGGTTTCGGTTCCTAAAACTACCATAAAGTCTAGCCAAGACTTTTAGTGGCATCAATGCTTATAATTACGTCCCGGGATATAATTGAACATATAAGGGACTGCGAAGCAAAGTTGTTTCCTCAGCCTTTCTGTTGCGTACTTAACTAGCTTACCAAAAGGTCGAAAGGAGAAGCTCACGTTACACGGATTGCCTCTTAAAATTCCCGTTTTATGTCTTTAATCTGGATTACATTTTACGATCATGTGGTAATCATAAATTCTCACTTGACGTGGTAGAAACTAGTTATTCGTCAGAAGACTCTTCCCTAACCCCCCCCTCCCCACGCCATCAAATTCGATTTTACTCGTGAAAAAATTAATATTTCTTATTTCTCAAATTTCTGCTGTGCTTAAGATTATTACTTCAGGGATTTTTTACAATTGTCCAGTATTATTGTGATGCCCTCCGTGAGGAATGGTAATTGTCAAGATACACATTCAGCGAAGCAGAGACGACAAACCCTCCCCATTTATTACGGACATTGAGGAGGCACTCGCCGATAAATCCACGTTGCGAGAAGCATTCCAGGGCGAAATGTATTATTATTCTTTAGGTCGTTCATAAACAGCGGTTTTTCGGGTGGCGGGCACCTGTCTCAGACACCAGGGACTACGAGGTCGCGCGCATCCGAGGAGGCAATTATTGTCATGCCGTGGCTCTCTCATATATCCTAGTTGCCGCTCCCTAACCTTGCAAAAAGCCTCCTTAACATCATCCCCCGGGACACGTCCTCCTCCGACACCTAGATCACTCCTAAACCCCGGAGAGACCGCGCCCACCAACCCCCGCCGCCTGCCTTCTCGTCCCCTTCCTAACCCACAACCACCAACGCACCGCCACCTGCAGCTCCTCCAGCCTCGGGGGTCCCCTGGCGAGGGAGGGATGGGCGCTCGGTTTGGTGTCGACGACCCATCTGCATGCGCCCCTCGTCCTGTACGAGTGTGATTGCGGGAGTGCTCTCCTTCTCTCTCTCTCGCCCCCGGACGGTCCGGAGAGGAGGGAGACCGAAGGGGGAGGAGGTTTATTTCTTTTTATCGCGGGGAGTGCAAAGGAGTGGGCGGGCGAGGACGCGAGGTGTCGGGACGGATGAAAGGAAGCGGCGAGATGGGGTCGGGAGGTGATCGCGAGGCAACGGGGGAGGGTTTGCGGCATGCGGATGGGTCCGAGTGCTCGCGTCTTGGGGGCGATGGGAAGCGAGGCGGCCGGTATTGGGGTTTTTTTCGGGAGAAGGGACGACGCCCCGAAGCGGAAGGTGGATGGGTTCGGGTAAGAGGGCGGAGTGGCTGGAGGGGGCCTCTGCCGCTGACGCCGAAGGGTTCAGGGGGGCGGAGGATATGGCGAAGGAGGAGTGATGGTGAGGGATGAGTAGTAGTTGTGGAGGCGGGCGATGGTGGAGAAGTGCGCGCGTGGAGGAGGTCGTTGGATATGAGGGACCTTATATATAGGGCGACCGGTTGGGAGAGTTTTTTTTAAAGGTGTCGGGCGAGAGGATGGAGAGAGAGAGGAGTAGTGTAGTCATGGAGCCCCACTTATATTCCAATCCCACTCCCCCCTCTCTCCCTCCTCTCTCCCTCCGCGCCCTCCATGCCCTTCCTCTCGCACCCCTCCTCGACTTCCCTAGAGCTCAAGGGGTTGTTGGATAGGGGGATGGATGGGTATTTGTGCGCCCAAGGAGGCTCTAGAAGGGGATCCCGAGTTTCGGAGTATAAGGAAGCGGAAAGGATAGGGCCGCTTCTTCAAGTGGTTTTTCTCTCTCCTCCCTTGGCTTTTGCTTCCCTCTCCGCTCACGAGTCTCGCTCTCTTCGGGGACCGCCGCAGCAAAACCTCCCTTTCTCCTCCCTGCTCACCTTAAACCCCTCGCCAGGCTATGACCTCAGTAATGCTCGTGGTATTTTCTAGTCCGCCGTCTCTAGAGCCATCCGGTGCGTCGTATTTATGCCTCCGAGAGAAAACATTTGCGCTCAACAGTCCATCCCCATCGTGCAGGCCTCCCCTCCACATCTTCTCGTGCCACCCTCCCCCGCCTACTCGTCCATGAGCACCCCCTTGATGGGTTTTTGTGGTCTTTCTCACTTCCGCCCACCCCTCCCTCTCCTCAACGACGCCCATTGCTTTTCACGAAGGAAAGCCGAAGAGAGCGGCTCGCCTGAATTGTTTCACTCCTTTCTGTTTTTATGCTCTCAAAAGTTCCAAACGTTTTATTTTCGCTCGTTGCGGGGAATGTTGCCTTTAGTACCCGTCTCGGCGCTGCCATTTGTTTTTATTTAATTCTGTTTTGTTTTTGCGAACGGGGTCATCGAGACGCACCGGAACCTCGGCTCTTCCCACCCCCCTCCCCCGTGCCGCTTTCCATCATCGTGTAATTTTCGTTATGTCAGTGCTCGTTGGCGAGGGTAATGAAAATTTTAACTTTAAAAAAAAATAAATGCCTGGGTCGTAAATTTAAATGTCATTCTGTGAATTTTGTAATTTTAAGGCGAAATTTTGTCTCACTCATTTTTTTATTTATACTGTATATATATATATATATATATATACTATTGTTAATTTTTTTGTCCTTTGGAATATTAGTGATATGGGCGATGCAGGTATATGCACAGCAACGTCTTATGTTGAAAATGCTTCAAAGCAACCTTATTTACATAACTTTGACATGAATTAACTGACGTCTTGATTACTTTCAAATCCTGTCGCATACCTCTTTCAGAGTTTAGCAAGTCACTTTCCGGATATTTATTCAATGTTATTTTCATTGGGAACTCTATGGGGTGCATCATTCATTGCAAATTCATAGATAACTTTCATGCTGTCAAACAGAAGTCACTCTCGAATTTTCCGATAGAGGCTGTAAAATAAAGGGGTGGTTCATCCCTGGGTTTTCAGCGGAAATCTTAATTTCCCTCCTAAGAGATGTAGTGGAAACCTTGACACTGATATTGATGTGTAAGTTGACGTTTAATTTTAACCTCCTCCCCTACTTAGTGACCTGTATACTTCACATTTTTTATTTCCATTTTAAGATGTGTCAATATTTGCGGAGAGCGGGAGAAGTCGTCATCCATCTTCTCTCAAGGACTGGAATCCTAGCGAGGGTTCAAGTTCTATGTTCTCTTGACTGCTCTTGTGGCATCACCCCTGGGATGTTCACATAGATCGCCTTTCATAACACCTCAGACGATTCATCTCTTTTAACTTGAAACATTTTTGTATTTTCTGAATTTGGCACCATCGCCCAACTTCTCAATCTCTAGTGTATAGGCATTTTTTTGGGGTATCATCATACTATGCATCACCTGGTGTACTCTTGTTACTTTTTCTCGGATAGGTTCGTAGTTTATTGGAGGTTCTGTAGTTGCCTATCCAAAAAAGTATTGCAAGAAGTTGATCTGTAAGTCAAATTGATAAACATGCAAAAATATCGCACCATTCTCCGTTTCATGAAAATGTCAAAAATATGGTCCGCCTAATGATTTATTCATATTATCATTGTAAGCATTTTCCTAGATGCCACTGATGTTGTTGCAATAGTGCAACTTCTCATGTAATCGTTGTGTCTGTAATTTTCCCTTTTCTAATTGCAGAATAATTACTCGATTTTTGAAGAAATGTTTGGTTATGAAGATAGGTACCTCGGTGGCATATTTAATAAAACCATTCACTTGCAACAATTTCAGAATTTAAAAATCATTCACCTGGTCAAGGCGAATTGGGCCATTAAAATACATATTAGCGGGTGCTCTGTTAAAAGTTACTGTTGCGGCATCTCCCGCAGTTTCTTGGAAACCATTCATTTCTTTTCGCTTAAGGATATCTTCCAATTTTACGCTTCCCAATTTTCAAATTTGATAATTTGCTACTACTATCGAGATCTGCACCGACAGCGGCTCCAGGCAGGCTCGAGCACAGGCCCTCAATCTTACTGATGCGGTTTGACTCATCCTTTTGAAATATACGTCAGTACCAATTGAGGAGGGCAAGATGCATTTGAGCCGCATACTTCATGTGCGAAATAACTATTCACGGAATGAATGTAATTCCTATTCGTGAGTCCGTCGTTTAGGCCAAAACGCGAGTCGATCTCGATTTCCGTGAGCGCCCATACGCATCAATGTGCTCGAGGAGAATGGTAGTAATTGGATTTCTTTTTTTTTTCTCTCACCACCCACGAGAATATTCCCTTCGTTTTATTTTGATTCCAGACATCGTGTTTTCTCAAGCCTTTCGGTACCTCTCTCTCTTTCTTTTCGTGCTGCGGTCTGCACTCTTTTATTTGCCCTTAACGCGACCCGGGGGAGGCGTCCTTCTCGTCTTCAACCCTCTTGCCCCCCTCGTTCCTCAGCACGCAGTCATTGTTACTCCTACGACCCCCGGCATAGCACCCCTTTCCCTTTTACGCGCTCCAAGCTGCGCGATTCTTCCCGGCAACCCAAAGCGTCGAAGACGGACAAAGAGATTGGACCACTCCCCCCAGTGAGTGTTCACCATCCCCCCCCAACCGAACGTCGGCAGGGAGGTGGAGAGGTAGGCATTCTCCAACCACGCTCACCCGCACCGTCATCCTGCACGTTTCCCATTCTTCCCACCCCAACTCCGATCGACCCCTCCCCCGTCGTCCCCCGACACGCGCGCGGCCCCTCGACCCCATCCGTCCACCCCGTCCTCCGTTCTTGCTTATCGCCCAGGTCTCCTTCCGCCGCCCCCGCTACCTTTTGTGTGTGATCCGAAGAGTGTCTCCCCCACCTCTCTCTTCCGCACCCACTCCCCTCCGCACATAACTGTGCAGGGGTGGTCTTGGGTGGGTCTTTTCACTGGAAGCGCTCGAAGAAATGGCAGAAAACTCTTTCTTGCCCTCATACAAGGTTTTTGTAAATCCTTTCTCTCTCTTTCTCTCCCACTTCTGGGCAACTGCCATTCCCCATACTCTCTCACCTCACCCAAGGTCCCCGCTCGCCTCCAACGACCCTCATTCCAGTGCCATCCGAACCACTTCCCCCTCAATCCAGCTAGCCCATGACTTAATCCACCATCCCTTTCGCCGTGTTTTTTTCATTCAACCAGCGACCTTCTTCGCGAGGGAGTTTCGTGTCCTCCCTCCCTCTCTCTCTCCCTCTTTCTCCCCTCCTCCCCCTTCCTTTGCTCTCCCCGACGTCGCCGCTCCCATGCCATTCACCCGCAGCCTGTACAATCTTTATTTTTTTCCGCCTCGAATCCCCTTCGTCCCATTTTCATTCTCTTTTGATCAAAACATCTACACTCACCCCTCCCGCCCCCGTTCACTCAGCGCCACTCTCTCCCCCCACCCATCCCTCTCCCTTCCTTTCTTCTGCCTTTCGGTCGCCACCGGCGGTGGTGGTGCTGGTGCGTGATTCGTACTCGAGTGGTGCATGAGGTAGACACGATTCATTCATTTCTTTCCGTCCCTCCCACTTCCCTTTCGCGTGGAGATTTCAACGAATTCGACCGCTGGGGTGATTCACGGTCGTAAGTTACACATTCTCTCTCCGTTCCCCATCCCACCCCCTCGAGTCCTTTCCCTCCCTCCCATACCACCCAGCCCTCGCGACCCCTCGCCCCCTATCTTTCTTTTTTCTCCTTTTTTTACCACGGAAGAAGGCCATGCCGTTGCGTGAGGTTTTTCTTATCCTCCAATAGGAGTAATTAATGTTCCCGTAGCGATCATATCAATCGGTCTTAATTAAATTCAGGGCGGTGTAGCATTTATAAATTGGTTCTCATGTGAAGTTTGGATATTGTGTTTAGATTTATGCGTCGCAATAAATTTTGTGACTCGTAAAATGTGTGTCAAGTCTTTTTTACCGCATTAGATTCATGTGTGAGCGGAATTGCACGGCTGATTTTCGCATTCGGGTGAATTTATTTTTATGTAGTGTCTTAATTTTCGTTTGAAGGTTATGTTTAATTTAGGGAGCTCGTTTCTTGTGGCTTAATTTCCGAATGATTAAGTTTTCAGACTTGGTTATCGTTTCGGAGTCTAATGATCATTAAAATCTTGACGGCCAAGTCATTTTTATTCTGAAGAAAGGGTGTCTTTTCCAACTCTACCTACCACATTCGGCGTGCACACGCGCGTGAGCCTAGGTGATTTCGCAAAGTATTCATTCTTAAGGTAGTCATACCGTTGCTTCATGCACTCCCGGTCTTAGATATCATATTAAAAATGATGAGGTTTTTTTATTTTAAATCACCTGCTAATTATATCGTATTTTCAAATAATCTATTTTCTCTCGAAGAATTCCTAAAACCTTTTCTCTACCTGCCTTGTAAAGTATTTAATGCTTTATATTCACATCTTGATCCGTAAATGTCCCATGTTATCCTATTAGCTCTCCGACTTTATTAACGTGTGATTTTTGAATAGTTACCTTAATAAAGCCACTTCCATATTCTGGTCATAACCATTTTCAGTTCTAAATTTATTTGCATCCATATTTTACCAACACGACTCGTCTTCCCTTGCTTCATATGACATGCTTTTGGCAGTTAGCGGTGGGGAAAATTATATTACCCATTGTATATTATGACCAAAAATTATGTTCTCATTCCACGCCGAATGGGAATTAGTATGATTGCTGCCTATTAAGCTTTTGGGTTGTCCACCCGTTTTAAGTTGCGGCATGAGAATTGTATTCGTACCGAGTTGTCCAATGCTTTCTGCGTAATAGTCAAAAGGAAATGTATTTAACTCCATAAATGTGATTACTGTGTTTAAAAGCTTAGAATTTACCTTGCTAATGTGTGGTGATACCCTAATTGTACATTTAAGGTTGCATCCAAGTGGCAGGTCAGTGGGGGGGAGATTAAATGTTCGTTGAAAATTGATAATTAAACCGCAGAATTTACTTTAAAATATATTAGACCCTCTCTCCATACTTCATTGCCGTGTCCAAATTTTGCCGAAGAATATTTTTAATTTTTAAATTGTTCCCCTAAACTTCTATACTGGAGGAAATCACTAGTGCAACAATCAAAGATATGCATGACTTAGCCCCATTAAAAATGCTCCTTCAGTAGTCTTATGACATTTAGACGGCGCTCGCTAGGCTTCCGTAACACATGTCCCGAGCCCCTCCCACTCCCTTGCCTCCTTTGTTCCATATCGAGAGGCAGTTCTCTCTCCCACGTGGTCTTTTTGCTCCGAGCAACTTCCGTGAACTGCCGCGAGGGAAAAGAAAAAAAAGGTATCCGCCCGTCGAACCCACGCTTGTCCGTTGCACGCTATTGGCAAAACATAAAGATCAAAAGTTTTTCGCGTTTCTCCCTTTTCCGTTCCCTGGTCTCCTTCCTGTCTCCCTCTCTTTCTCTCTCTCTCCTGCCCTTTCTTTTGCACACACCTCCCGCTCTCATCTCACCCTCGCCCCCGTCCCCCTGCCTCCTCCCACCTCCTCGCCCGTGTCATCATCACTCCCGCACGCATACTCCCGAGCACGCCCGTTAGCGAGCACATCGAGTGGCGAAGAGTTCCATTTCTTCTACCCCACTCCCCCGTCAGGTTCACCATGAACCCGTCCCCTCCCTCCATCTCCGTCACTCTCTCCCTCCCCGAGAGACTTCTGGAGCGTGATCTCTCGCGCCGGCGAATGCTATTTCCTGTACGGGCGAGGACTCCCATCGCATCGCACAGCCCACCCCCACCCCCTGCTATTTCTCACCCGTCGCTCTCGCGCCCCCACTCCTAGCCCCTCATTCCTATCCGCCCATTTTCGGGTCCCAACGCTCACCCCTCATGGCCCGCCACCGTTGGCATATTATTTCCTCTCCAACCCCTCCCGCCTACCCCTTAGTCCGCCGTCCCTACATCTCCCAGCCTCACTCTTCCCTCTCACCTCATATCCCTCTCGGCTCTCACAATGAAGTGGCGTTCGGTTTCGGGTTTTTTTTCGGTGGAAATTTCAAGTTGGTTTTTAAGAGGTGTGGGAATGGGGTCGGGAGTCGCCCTGCACCGAAGGGGATCGATGCAAATGGTTGGTTCCCTCCTGTCAAACCGTCCTCGATGTATCCCCGCTTTTTCTTTCTCTCTCTCTCTAGCGACTGTCTCCTCTTGCTTTCGTCTCGGGCGATGTGGGAGGGGGGGACGAACAGATTCCTTTGTGTACATGAGAATATAGTAGATTTCGCATTTTTGGGCATGTATTTCGCAAGAATGGGAGTATCCGTCTTCGGTAGGAGCTGTAATGTTTATTCTGTTCCTTCCGCTGTTAATAGGAGGTTTTTTAGTAGGAGGTTTATCAATTTGAGTGCTTGCAATTTTATATAATATATAATCGATTTCTTTGCATACGTTATTTAGATATCTTATAGTAGTTTCCACTACCGATTAAAAGCTGTTAACGAGTCAATCAAGTCTACTTTTCCATCCGTGGTGTTTTTCGTGGCCATTTTCAGAATTTGGTTCCACTGCCACCGTATTTCAAAGGCTTATGCAACCGACGAAGGGATTCTCGGAATTTTGATGCAAAAGTGGATATTTAGAAAAGAGATGTTGATAAATTTGAGACTATTAAGTACCTATGGCTCTTATTCCCTGTTGAAATTTTTGCAAGTACCTACTTTGTTCCTTAAACTTTTATGGTACGTCCATACAGACATCCGTATGTACTGGAATACCCTAGTTTTATCCTGCTCATCTGAAAATGCAACCGGATTCAACCGTCGTATGGACCGCTCAACAATCCGAAATGCCTACTTTATCCTTCCTGTTCTTTTCTTTTGGCTAGTCTGTCAGTGGTACCATTTATGTACTTGGATAAAATGTAGGGAGATTGCGTCTTACTTTTTTAAGGTTTTCTGTCTCTAGTTGGATTCTACGTCCATTGGAATAATATGGAAAATTGTGCTTCAATCTTGTAGAAATGAGAAAGAAATGGTTGTTTATTAACCGTTTAACCGTTGTTTAATGGTCGTCTTGTGAAAATTGGCAGCTCACTCCAATAGTTTCATAATATTGTCTGCACGTTTGGACGAACAAAGGTAACGTTAATACTTTTTTGAATTGGTAATGTTTAAGTACATATTTAATCAAGGGACGACTGACAACAACAAGGCTGGCGACAATGGTATGGTATTGAAAAGAAATCGATCAATTTGTATTTTACTTGATCCTTGTCGCTCTCTACGGGGCATTTAATAATGCTGGCGAAAATAAATAGTGCCAAAGTGCTGGACTTGTGTGATTTTTTTCAGTTTACTTCCTATGCACAAGGATAGGACAGTGTGCATTCTCCAGTTATATTATGTTTTTAGTTTAACCAGGGAAAGATTAATTTGATGGAAAACATTATTATACACTCGCTAACCCTCCAGTCGAATGTTGATTTTTTTAAACTCCACTTTGTTAAGTTTAATAAAAAAAATATCAATAAGTTTTCACATCAAAAGGGGATTTAGCAGTTTTATATTAAAATGTGACAGATACCAAGAAAGATGTTATCGTGTAATATAATTCCGTATCTCAGACTTGGGTTTAGAGGTATATTAGCGATGATATACTATATGTTTGAAAGGAAATATTTTTCGTGTTTTATACCACCTGAAATCGTTACATGAAAGTCGCTTTTTTATAACGAGCTTTACTATTACGAATTTAAATAACTTCCATCTTGATAAATACCATTATTTTTATCATTGTAAATCGTTTACCAAGTGGAAGATTTGATGGATCATAAAATATATATATATATATATAATATATAAATATATATATATATAAATAATATATAAATATATATATATATATATATATATATATATATATATATATATATATATATATATATATATATATATATAGGTGGCTCAGTGTAATATACGAATCGCTAACCACTATCAAGTAGTCCATCCTTTCGTAAATAATAGTGGTAATTTTATGGAAAGTTAAAAGTTGCCTTTTCAAAAATGAGGGATAATTTTGTACGGCACAATTAGGGGATCATGTTCAAGCATTTGGTGTATTGCCGAGCTTTAAGGTATACTATATAGGGTCAGCGCTGATCGAGGGTCTCTTTCGTGGTGGACTGGACTCGGAAACTCCATTACCCGGCGTCTTAGTCAGCTCCTTGACCTTTGATAGCTTTCTGGACAGCTTAAGTCTAGTGATCAATCCACATTCTCGCGGTGACTCGGCCACCTGCCCTCCCCCTTCCCTCCCGCCTCCTCTCAGCCCTTTCATCCTTTGGCCGCTCATCTAAGCCACTTCAATGGGGGCTCAGTCCCCAAAGACTATTCCTTATTGCTCTCTTTGTACTCCCTTTATCCTTTGGCCCCACAGACCGGCAACGCTCTCCCGGCCGACCGGTTTTCATCGGGCGCTTTCATTCGGCGCTTAATGGATCCATTGATTGATTGATCCTCATCCGTCGTGGATTTAAGGAGGGAATCCCGTCAGTACATTCGCGCGCTGATATCTGTTTTAAGGGACTGGAGATCCGAGGATTGGACGCTTAAGGTGTTTTTATTTTAGGATAGAAGATGGCCGATTGCTGGGAAAAATAATGGATTTGAAAGGGTATGGGGGATATTTTTATTCTGTTCGTTTAGGCGTTAAATGCATGGTGATTTTTCACATATATTTTGGTAGAACTTGGGAAGTTTAAAGGATTGATTTATTGAGCTGAGCAGTATCAAACAACTTCAAATGAGACGAGGATTTTAGCGGTGGTATTATGTCGGTGTTTGTTGTGTAATATTCTGTACGCCATACTTATGGTTTGATTATTATCGAAATCCCCTCGGAGCGAAAAGAATTTGAGTTCAATGGAGAAGAAAAATGAAACTGGAAAAAAATGTTTCTGGACTGATGATGTTCTGATTCATAACGGAAAGATGAGTTATTACTGTTTTCCCCTTTAACATCATTAACTCCATCATTGTTTATGATTTGTCATTGATTTCATTGGTATCAAAATGCATTTCTAAGGCAACATTTTGAGTGTGAAATCTGACTTGTTTGGAAAGTGAATTGATGGAAATGATAGGTTCTAGTTGGTCTGGAGTCACGAGGTTCCCCATTTTGATGACTTTGATGAACGCAAGAAATATGCCCCAAAATATTTTGATGTTCATTTCTACATGGTTAAATTCACAGTTCTTTGCCAGTCATCAGTAAACCTCAGCAGATCGCGATTAAAATCACATTTCATGATCGTTAACGACACAAAGCGACGTCACGCGAAGGGACCGAGAATCCAGTAGGCTATGGGAGCCATCCTAGAAACCTGAAAACTTTTTTGTGAGCTACGTAAAAACACCGCGCTCTGTGGAGAAATTTAGGCAATGCCTCCGAGAGAAACGTCCCACGCTCCAAGCTGCAATTTATCAGCAGTTTAGAAGTTCTCCCGGAATGGTTCCAGTCTTTTATGCAAAGTTAAATGGTGGCCGGGGGACCAAAGGGAAATTAAAACTTCTTCCCGTTCGTCTCGTTTCACGTAGATCTCAGGGTTTCGCTGGGCCATCAGCATCGACATCTTCGCGGGCACCGCCGCCCACACCGCCGAGAGCTGCAGTCCGCGCGCTCCCCCGACTCCCACCCACCATCCTCTCCGCCCGATAGGTTTGAGTTAGTGGGCTGAGTTCTGCAGGTTTGCGGGGCGAAGTGGAGGTTTAATCGAAGAATTTAGTGGGAGTCGAAAAGAAGATCTGTTCCCGCCGTCTGCTCGCCGCCTTGTGCTCTCAGAGGGAGATCCTGTGGGGGGGGGGGGGGTTCTGCAGGTTTCGTGGTCGGGGATCGCGCGGTTTTAAGGGCCCCTTTTCAGGGACGGCGCACCCGCTCTCTATCCTCTCCGTCCCCCCTCCCACTCCAATCCTCCTTTTGAGCGGGCAAAACGGGTCCCCTAGCTTACATCCCGGCCCCTTTAGGAAGGTTATGGGATCCGAGAGTGCGGTGCACCCCAGATCGTGTGTTCGGGTCGGGGGGAGGGGCAAAGATGGGGAGGGCTATGGCTGAGAGAGAGGTCTCTTCCCTCCTCCTCCACCCTCGCCCTCAAACCCTCCTCTTCGATAATTTCACCCCGTGACCACGAAGCGAAGGAAATCCTGTTTTCCAACTTCCTCCCTCGGATTTACATCCATTTTATCGTTCCTTTAGAGTCCCTTCTTTTACGAGTGCCCTGGGATCCCTTTTTTTTTAGTTTGGCCGTGAGAAATTCGTTGCTTGCGTCACACTATCTGCGTCATTGCCGTACTTTTAATGGCTCGCCCCGAACTCAACGGGCGTAATGATCCTTTGGTTGGATTTAAATGAGGTTTAAACGTTGCACCTTTAGCTTTAGGGTTTTTTATTGAGCTCTTGAGATCTATGTGTCGGTCGAGTGGTGTTTGAGGAGTGAAATTTCTTGCAGTTTTTTTTTAAATCCGTCATTTGTGTATATTTGCACGTCGTGCGTTTTCCAGTCTAGTAGTCAACTCATATCGACGATTTCATGCTGTAATATTTCGTTTGGATGATTTTTATTGATGTGTAGATCACAGTAACGACAGCTTCATGCTAATACTGTCCATTGATTTGTCTCTGAAAATTACGATTGATGAAGTTCATGATATGCAAGACAATATTTGGTACTTAGTTGTTACATAATTTGCATAGTTTTGTAATTTTTCTATTACAACCTTCACGCCTCGACCAACCGTCACCGTATCCTTTACTCTAGTTTGTTTATTATTAGTATTATAGCTAAAAATTGTAAACATTAAGATAATTTTTATCATAAGCATGGCAACGTCTGTAATAATTATATCTAACTTAAAGTGTGTTTTCTGTGTCCTTACATCACCCTTTCATTGCTTCGTCAGTGGAATATTTTCAGTGCTGAACTACAACTCCCATTAATAACAAGTAAGTAGATGTTATTACATTGATCTGTAAATCATCATTTATTTCCTCTGTAAAAATGAAAACTTTTACAAGGCAACATTTCAAAGTGTAAAAATCATTTGCCTTGACCGGGAATAATTTTTACACTTTGATGTTGTTGCATTGTAATGCACATTTAGCAGATTAAAAGTTACTGTCGTGGCATCTCCCGTAGTTGATTTTAATTAAAACTTTGTTTTTATTTTTTTTCTCTCGTCTGCTAGTATTTACTTCGTACATTTGTGCACCCGAGGTAAATGGTCAAACAACTCATACCTTTCAAAAATAGTTTGTTTTCAGTTGAAATTTAAAAACACAAAAATAATGTATTTTTTATTTGGCACGTAAATTGCAAGAAAATCTGTTTTAAAATATTAATCGTTCATATTGATTTTTTCAGAAGATCATTTCTGGCATAGATATTCGCGTTTGACTCTTTATGCTTCCTGACATGCTCTTTAAATCTGGCAATACCGTATAAAATACGTGATTACTCTTTCGAAGCAGTGGATTAAATTTGGGTGTGAGCTCCGCTTTGGCCTCCCTTTCCAATATGTTCAAGTTTATCCGTGTTCGATACTCCTTTGGATGGCCACATATTGTCTCCACTGCGACGTTATTTTGTTTTGCACGTCCAGTCCGCCGGAGAGGGAAAGAGAGGGAGGTGTGATGAAAAACAGTCTACACGGGAATGTTTCTATTTCCGGTCCGCAGCGAAGCGACACAGTATTTTAGCCTTTCTCCACTTTTGTTGCCCGCTGCGTTCTTCCCATCACCATCCTAGCACCCATCCCCTTGTCCTCGTTACTCTTCAGCAGGTGTTCTTTCTTCGCACCCTCTCACGGTTCAAAAACCGTCGTGAGCGATGGTGTCCTAATTTAGCGGCATCTGTCCCCATGGCAGGCCAAGCACCCCAAAAAAAACGCTGAATTTGTTGGTGCTTTATTTTTTCAGTTCAAATTTCCATGGAAATCCTACGTAAATGTGCAGTTGTATTGGTTTCGGTTCGATTAATTGCTAGTGAATGTTATATTTGTTTGTTGAGTATCGGGAAAGCCAGACTACAACTTCAAGGCTTACTTCTTTAAGTTTTCAAAGGCGAAAAATCGGAATTGTGTAAGCAGGACTCGTGAATAATTCATATGTGAACCTAAGTTGAGCTTAATTTCGTAAGCAAGGACTTTTGGTTTCCCCAGTTTTCCCTTCTTTCATTTCCCCTGCGCCGGTTATTCCTTTCATAATTGGGGCGAACGATGAATGACTTTCGCCCATTGTGTTAGTCCCGAGATTCGTCTAATAGTAATGTTCATAGTGTATTTATTCCATTTTCTTCATATTTGGTGTTTAATCCGTAACAGGTATTGTCTGCGTCATTTTATACTCGTATTTAATTAAGGAAAGATCCTAAAATATATAAAACACGGGAAAAATATAAGTTTCATGCATATAATTAGTATTTTATTGATATTAACTTTTTTCCATAAAATATTATCCATCCAAAAGCTATATAAGACGGTAGATTAGACCAGATAACAATAGTGCGTTGAGCGTGTTACCTCCAATTGGATAGGCACGAATTGTTAACTTCATCATATCATCAAAATTTGGACCCCATCTCATGGGTCCATCTCATTTTATGCGGGATCGTATCCATCGAGCCGGTATAGTTTCACCGCTTTTGATATATGCGCTTTAAAACGCATTTTTTGGTGGATAGTCGGGAAAAGAACGAAAAGGTTATCGTGTGACCCTTTGGAATGGATCTTGAAAAAAAATGACGATGCCTATTTCCTTCGCCCCGAGACAGAAAGAGACGTCTCAAGAGAGATGGGGAGGGAGGGGGCGTTGATACCACCCACTGTGGCGCCGCCGTTCCTCGCTGGGAACATGCGGGTTCACGTCGCCCCGTGCACCGGCGCTTCCCCAGCCAATCGCGCGTCTCCCCCTCGCTCCACCTCCCGTTTTAAGTTTTTGCGACCGTTTCAATATCCCCCCGACCCGACGTGGATTTATAGTTCATTGTTACACTAGCTGCCGAGACACTCATTTTTCCCTCTTTCCTAGGGGATAGGAGGAATAGGGAGCGGGCAACGTTACTCTTTTTTTCCCGTGTGGCCCCATTGAATGTCGGGGGAAGTGGGGGGGATTGGGTGCGTTGCGAATGGAGGGGGGGTTAGAGGAATGTCCGTTCCCTTATCCCCCCACCCCATCACCTCCCTCCAGCCATGCATATCCCAACCTCCTCCTTTTCCTACCTCCGCTGCCTCCCCTGACCACGTCCCCTCCTCCCCAACCGTTCCATTTCCATCCCTCCTAACCATCCCTATATAAATGCATGAACCTATCCTTCACTCCTCTCGCCTCTCCTTCCTCTCCAATTTATGCTGCTCGTTTCCCCCGCCCTACCTACATCCTCCCACACATCTTGCCACCTCGCTCGATAGCTATTCCCTTTTTAAACCCGCACCCCCCTTCCCCCTCTCTCCCCGTACGGTTTCTCCTTGTAACTGCACCGCGGTAAATGACTTTCGGATCAATTTTTATTCCTTCCCTTCACGCGCAAATCTAGTCTGGCTCTTTTAGGGGAGTTTATGCGCGGAGGTCTACCCAGGTACGACCGTCTACCACCGCCCCGGAATCAGTTGCCTTCGTTTGCTGCCTACCGCTCTTAGCTCGGTAGCCGAAGTGCTCGGAAGCGTAGCTCAGTGGGCTGTTTGCGCGTCCGGATTTTCATCCCGCCCTAGTGTCTCATTTCAATTTTTGTGTTCGCTGCTGGAATAGATTGGTATCTCTTAGCAAAACACCTCTGCTGGTTGCTCCTCGCCTGTGTCGTGTGGTATTTTTTATTTGCATATCGACGATTTTCTCTGAGTCGAAATCTCTTATTCCATAGAGGCATGATTTGTTGCCGTCGCTTGGTGTTAATGTTTATAATATTACAGATTCGCAGCGAGAAAGTAAATTTTTATCAGCGTGTGGTATTCTTGAAAATTTCTTTATTATAACCGACCTGCGATCTATTTGATGAACCCAAGAAGCTTTGTAAAGTAGTAACAAACGAAATACGTGAAGAGGCTATCGATGTCACGGTTTAATGCTATTGAAATGAAACTTTCGTTCCTGCGTTTAGGTTGTTGCAGAACTAAAATTTTAGAAAGATGTCTTTATGTTTATGGAGCATGGAGTGGAAGGAGTAAAAAATATATTTATTTCATGTTATCTTTTGTAAGATGAATGTGAATTTGTGTTCCAAACCTTACCATTTAGGAGAACTATAGCTCCTTTAGAGGTCTTAATAATTTCCCCTAATTCGAATTCGTTGGATAATACACTATCGGGTTATAAGGTACGGGTATGATAATGTTTTGTGTTGCATTAAGCGAGATGAATAGATACAAATGCCAGAGATACGGAAATTGTTCTCGAAGGTAATGGTCGCCATCCTGTGTCACGTGAATTATCATAGCCGCTGCCGTATGATTTCTCTTCATAATTAAGTGGCAGTGGCATTTTGAATCGAAACATTTATGGTAATGCATTGTGTTAGTTTCATTTGTGTGTTATAATGAAATAGTTTCTTGGAGCAATTTATACTTCATGTTTGCTCTCAGTAGAGTGCGTGGACATATCGAAAATGAACACCAATCATGCGATTGATGCCCATTTGCGGTATTCTTCTATATCTACTTAATACTCCGCAACCTGCCGCAAGGGCGTGTGGCTGGGGGTATTAGGGCACCATCCGTTATTAAGGAAAAAAACGCATTCAGAAGCCACATATTTATACAGACCACAAACAAAATATGGTATACATTCATGCAAAATCTCTTACACCTCACACACATGCAAACAAACAAACTACCAACTAACATACACATGGACCTACAGATATACCTGATGTCTTTGCAATGTTTAATTTTCTCCCGATTTGTAAATTAAATGTTTTTAATATTTCTAAAGTGACTTTGTTTTCTTACTATTATGATTTATGATTATTCTGGGAAAGAATACTATATGTGTTTGAATCTATCTGTATTGGATCTCCCTTATTTTATCTTATCTACCTAACTAGTGTGGGGCCATTATAATTCCTTTAGTGTCATCGTTAAACTCGTTGTTTCTGAATCTTTTTAAAAGAGTCTCGCTTGTTCTCTTCGTATTTCAAGTGGCTCCCAACCTAATTCCCCTCTGAGACCTGTCACACTTGTGTTCTTGAGTAGGAAAGTCAATTATTAATTTAACCTGGTGAGAAACCAATATTTGATATTTTTCTATCATACACACGTTACCACTCTCTGCATGTTACAATATATATTTTAACTGAGTATAACCAGGATAAATTGTTTTACTGTTATCCTGAACTGTTCTTCGTTCCACCTGTGTTAATGCAGTGTGTAAAATTCCTGAAAATGGTAGCTATGATACGTTCAGATTTCAATCTAGAAAGCTATGTGTCCTCGTTGGACTTGTCGGAGGCATAATTACTTTTAAAAAGTCGTTTATGTGTAGCACCTGTAATTTGGATGGTTTAAATGATACTGTTATGTAGACGCTGCGATAGTAAGCTATTGCTTTTAATGCAGTGTACTGAGCTAGCGCGAAGGACCAACATTCTTTCGAAACTAACGAGCTCCCATTACTGCTCGCCCACAGCAGTAATGAAGATGAAAGTACACGCGCGTCTGCCGCCAGACATTTCCTTGCTCGCAAACGTCCCTCCCGCAGCCGTGAAGAAAGAAATATCCCTGAGCGGGTGACCCCGCCGTAGGCCATATTTGTAAGGGAACGCTCCCGAGTACAAGCGAGAGAATTTCGGGGCTGCTGGGAAACAGTTTCAGATTTACCGTCCCAGAGCCGAGGCGCTCGCATGACGTAGTGACGTGCAAATGAAATTTATTCCCCTCCCGTCCGAGAAAAACCGAGAAATTTCGTTCGGGACGCGTGGAGCGGCTCCAGGGAAGGGACCTTTTTGGCGCATTCGACGGAGTTGCGTAAACTCATAGGCTGCTTAACTGTGCATCGTTCTTCAATTTTCTCTCCTCCTCCTCTCCGCCCCCTTTTTTTGCTGCATTATCTTTCGAACAAACTTTCAAATGGAATAGGTGGAAGAAGAGGGAGCAACTAACTTTCTCGTTCGCTTCTCATCACTTCAATTTCCTCTCTCTTCTGTGCGCGCCGGTCCTCCCTCCACTCGTCCTCTCCAAAACCCTTTATCCATCTCCCCCCCCCCCTTGCCTGCTGAAGATCCCCTCTCGCCCTCGCAGCGAACCGGCCCTCCTCATACATCTCTCCTTAGTAAACCTTTTCCCTCCACTGCCAATCTGAATAGTTTTTCCGTCCTCTCCACCCCCCGCTCTCATAGCCCTCCTTTCATCCACCCTCACCGCTCGTCCGCCCAAATGAAGCCCTCTTTAAAGGATAAACACTGGTCGAGATGAAGTTAAACCGTCTCCGCTTTCGTCCCCGCCTCCGTTCTTCGTCGGTCCCCTTTCCCCACTCCTTTACCCATCCCCCGGCCCATTTCGCACTCTCTCCCTCTCTCTCTTTCTCCCCTACCACTTCAATTTCCTCTCCTCGCATCAATTTTCGTCCCTCCGCCCTCTCTCTCTCCTTCACTCTTTCCATATCCCCGGAACCCTTTTCGCCTCCCCTCCCCAGACCCTTCGTCGTCACCCCACCCCGCTCACCCTCTCCCCTCCCTCCCTCTCTCTTTCTCTGTCTCATTCCTACGTCTCTCGCTCTCCCCCTCTCTTCCTTTCACCGTTCTGGTCTCCTTTCCCAGCCCCCCCCCCCGCCGCCGCGCACATCCCTCGAAAACGCCAACCGCTCTTCTTTTTTTATTTTCCATGCACTTTGATTTGTGCCTCTATAAATCAGCTTTCCCCATTCCAAAGGCCTGCATCTCTCTCTTTCTCTCTCCTCTGTATTCTCTCCCTCTCGGAGCCCTCCCTTCCATTCTTCCCTTCCCTCCTCCTCCTCCTCCTCTTCGCCTCCTTTTTCACCCGGGATTTCCCCCCTCCCGCCGCACAACAACCATCCTCCCCCTTTTTGCAGGGCTGCGCTCCCATCACCTCTCACGCATACACGCTCCCGTGCTCTCTCATATATTTCGAGTAGTCACTTCTATAACCCAGCTCCTCTCCTCCCACAAAACTATTCCATTGCTCGCATACCCTCCTTCCGCTCCTCGCTCGTCCCCTCCTCCTGTCCCTGCGTTTAAGCTCTCGTCCTTTCCCTTACTCCTTCTCTTCTTCGCCTCGCTCTCTTCTCACGTTCTTCCGGTTTATTTTTTACCCCGGTCGCTTCTAGCTACCCCCCGTTTCCATTTATTTCAACCTGTTCTTCATTTCTATTCCTCACTGGAGTGACGATGACATAGCGGTAGCTACGTGGTGGCCTTCCCGCGAAGCCGTCCCGGGCTCTAATCCGGCCTGATGGCCGTTTGAACTCCAGACTGCGTAATCCCCAACGCTTTGGAGGTCACGCGGTTTCATCCGGCTCCGTTGAATATGATGACTGGAAATAAAGCGTGACCCCTCCCTCTTCCCTTTCCGTGTGCGATGCGTACTCAACTGTCAGCGCCTTGTACTCTCCCACCGGAAAATGAAAGTTATTTTTATGGATGCTTTAAACTTACACCTTGCTTAATTTTGGTTCTCATTGGAATTTAACCCTTCAGCCCTTCAATTTCGTGCTATCTCATTCTATATTCATCTCAGTCTGTCCACTTTCTCTTTTCTCACCCGACCGTGCGTTATGGAAAATACTTTGCATTTATAGCTTTAAGTAAGTAAGACGAATTGTGGTGTAGCACCGTGTAAATAAGAATCAATTTGATTGGAAATAATGGAGCCGTTTTAATATAATATGAAACAATTGTTGATCGTTTCTCTCGTAATGTCCGGGCATATTTTTCCTGTGCCGTTCACAAATTCTTTCGCGGTATTCTTCTCCGGCGTGCTTGAACCAAAGCGTCCAACCATCTATTTACACACACTCTCTCTCTCTCCGTTCACTTCTCGTTTCTTCCTTTGTGATTCCACACCTTCCCGTCGCCGCTCCCTGGTACGGTCGAGGGTGACGCTTCGGCCGGAGTGTGTTCCCCGTGTGTGTGCTTGCTCCCCGACGCACGTACGCCTAAGCGCTCCTTTCCTACTTACACTCTCGTGAGCGGGTGTTCGGATGGTATATTTTTTTGAGGAGTCTCCGGGAAGGACTTAGTGGTGTAGGGGTTGGCGGTGGTGGTGCTGGAAATCTTCGGAGGTTTGGTATGTTTCCTTTGTGTTCATGCATACATCCGCGTGTTGTTTCCGTTCTTCCCAAGTGCTTTTCTTTTTTTTTTTGTCCGTCCCTTCTCCGCCGTCATCTCTGCCCTCCCTCGAGTGTAAGTATATGGGTTTGTTCCCGCGTCCAAAAGGATTTAGTGTGTGTGTGTGTATATGTGTGTGCTCACTCGTCGTAAATATATTCTTTTTTTTCTCTCTCTCTTTCTCCTTGCCCAAACCCTGTGGTGAGTTGTGTGCGTGTCGCTCAGGGGAAGGAGGAAAGAGAAAAAACGGGAATTTTTATTAAATGCGGCTGCGGTGAGTCATTTCTTAGTTTTTATTTCGCTTCCTATTCGCGTTCCGGGCGAGCATGATGTTTTTTGGACCGTACCTTAAATCATGTCGGTGTATGCTTTGCTTGAAATTTTATTAGGTTTGCGCTTACAATGGCATCCGCAAGCATGCTGTGCCCGAGAAGGTATAATGGAATTTGAATATTTTTTACCCCCTCCGTTATTCTGATGCTCCAGCAATATTTTCAGAATTTAACCCAATATTTTCTCCCCCACTTCGATTTTTTTTCCTCTTAACGCTGTTCTCGTTTACTTGTATGTTCAACTCCTTGTGCCCTCGAATGAACATCATTGAACCATGACATTATTTTTTTATAGTTCCTTATTCCATTTCTCTCATACGCAGAGAAAGGGTTTAATTCGTATGATGTTTTTCTCTTCAATTCTATCTTATGAGATTGTTTCGATTGCAATTCTTTTTAAATTCTCAGTTTCTGAGAATATGCATAACAAGCAACGGTGGTGAGCGGTACATGAACGTTTTTCTTAGGCTTGATGCCTGATTTTTGATCGCACTCCACGTAATTTAAAATGAGTCTTACTTGCACAGTTTTCCTTGAAATACGTTTCTCATTTTCGTACCATAAATTTCTGGAGGGGCAGGATTCCAACGTAAATCTCCTTATTTATGAATTTGAAATGCTAATATCTCCTGTAATCTTTTGATGAAAAATCTCTCCACAAGGATAACTTCTTTATTCAAATTAAACGAATAGCAGAGCACTGTTTGAGTATTTTGGAGTACCTTCGGATTTGTAAAATATAATAAAATCCCCCGACTTCTTCCCCACAAAAAATGTAAAAAAATATTTTTTAAAAAGTCTCTGCGTGAGAACGTGTTCTTGGCAGATCTCATCCTTGCTCCCTTTCCCAATATTTCATTTCCATTATTCCTCCACCTTCTCAGCTATGCGTTCCCAATTCCATCACGACCAACCCGTCATATTTCTCATCCTCATCATCCACTTCTTTCCCGCATATTTCCCCGTCCTCTCTCTCTCTCTTGTCTGCCCTACTACTACTACTACTACTTCGATTAACTACTACATATAGTAGTTCATCGAAGAAATTACTGCTGACTGTTCCATAAAGATATGTCATTTACGGTTAGGGTATTTCCTAGGAACTGCATTGGTTACGGTTTTTCGGTCGTACCAATGACTGTGTAGCTGCTGGATTCTAATGGCAAGGTCAAGGGTTGAGCTCCGATGATGGATACCCCTGCTCAGTGGTGGGGAGTGGTTATGCCGATTTACCATCATGCGTTATTCCCAGCCATTTCGCCTCAAAGAACGTTCGAGGTACAACTACCCTTAGTATAATCAACTGAACAGTGTTTAAACCGAAGGTAAGCTTTCTTTCACGGACATGCCCCATTCAAATGTTTCTTATCCCTACTTGGCATGCCGCCCATGATATGTGGATGAAAACCCCTGTACTTTTCCTATATGACAGGCGTGATGTTGAGTAAAATTTGAACGGAGTATTCGGCGATTGGTTTTTGTCATTAAAGTCGTAACCACTCCTAACAGGAATTCTTCTGTTTCCCTACACCCTCTTCGTTGAACTCACCCTCGATACTTTCCTCTTTCATCTCCACCGTATTATATCCCTTACTTCCGCGTTCTCCTTTGATGCCACGTGCTCCCTCATACTCCCAAGTATGTATGCTCCCTTGTACCTGCCTTGCTCCATTGTCCGTGCCAGTCATTCATTTAGACAATATTCACCATTTCTCGCCTCTCCTGCAGGATCCACGTATAGCCATCCCTCCCCCTCCCCCCCCACCTGCTCGCCCTGCAACCACCTCAAACTATACTCTCTGCTGTATTATTCCTCATTCCCATTCCCTCATTCTGGAGTATTCCTCATTCCCCCTCCCGTCCCCAAAACTTGAATGTTCTTCTCGCCATCGCCTCCCCCCCCTCCTTCCGCGACCGTGTCAATCAATTTCCTTTCCCTGTCCCCCCTCCAAACTTATTTAAACCCCTCCTTTTTCCACACCTCCATTCGGCGGCATTCAGATTTTCCCATCCTTTTCGTTGCAAACCAGCATTATCGGAAATTTAGTTTTTCCTATCCCTTCCTTGACTCTCCCCACCCTAGATTTTCCTTCTCATCCGTGGGCGTGGCCCTCCAGTCTCGGGGATAGTTTCTTTCTTTCACCCTTTGCATTTTCCTCCCGTAGTAATCTACACCAATTCGCTCCGGCGTTGATCCTATCCTTCCTTAATTCCTTCCACGCTTGTGCGGTTCCCTTTTGTCCAGTGTGTATTTTTTTCATAGCTTCGTTTGACTATCTAATTTTTATTTTGTTGCGTTTGTTTTGCGCTTCTGTTATCAGATGTGTGTGACTGTTATTTTTCCATTAAATCCCAATCTTATCTCCAAATTTTCACCAAAATGTCATTTTCTCTCCCTCGCGTCTCTTTAAGGGGAATCGTCGGGGAATTTTTTTTTGCTTCATATTAAATCATCGTAATTTTCTTGCCTTTTCTAATCTTTAAATTACACTTTATTTCGTCTTTATTTTCCGTTATTAATATACCACGCAGGTTTTATTCACAATCCAATTGATATTTTATTCACAATCCATTGAATGGTTTTGTGGTAAAATAGTCGCTGGTAATTAACCCTTGCGAGTTTTAGTTAAGTACTTAATACCTTTGTTATCTTCCTCAATTTTCTACCTGTAATTCTAGTTAGTTACTTGAAAATCGTTTTCCTTTGAGTTAGTACTTGATTACTTGTCTAATTTTGCTTGATATAAGGACGGCGGAATTTTTCCTAAGGCGGCAAAGTATGACCAACTTGAGATCAAGGAAAAAATATCTAGCGACTACAACATCAGGGTCGACAATATCGAATGCACATCCCGCACGGTATCCTGGCGTGGAGTATGGGCAAAACAATCTGCTGATTCCCTCAAGGCGATCGGATTCACCATCAATAGCCTTGCGGCTATTTCTACAAGAGCGATACAGAGCTCACATACCAATTTCAACAGGTTTAACATGATGACAACGACCACCTTTAGTCATGAAAGATTGGGAGTGGGTTAAGATATTTGTGAACAATTTGGGCAACCTGCACCCAAACATCATTTGGCAGCAGGAAATAAAGCCGTACGATGGACCACGATTTGTTTTATTATTAAATGTGGTTTATGAGCTCCTGTAGTACAGTCCTATATTTTGTTGCCTGTCTAGCCAAATCAGTAAATTTCGAGCTTCTGAACATTTGAAGCTCTGAAAATTGCATTCCATTTATGACATCATTCCATTTACGGCATCATCGTCCAATGAGATAGCCTCCTTAACTCTTCATTTAGTCATTACTATTCATAGTTCTGTGAATATTTGAATCTGTGGAAAAATCAATCTATCCGTTTACAGACTTGGTGGTTGAGTTCGTTATAAATGAATTTGCACGCAAACATATGCTATTCACAACTTCGCGCCCCAAATTAAAGTTATAACATGTACCCTGTTTGTTATCCATGTTTAAATTTTGGAAAACGAATGTTTGAACAGCAGTAATAATTTTATCGGAATGGTAAAGTTGATAATCATTGGTATAATCTGCTTGGTTTTAGTAAATATGAAATTGATTTTGTTATAAAGTTAATATTTGCTCCTTATAATCTTGCATGTTTTCCTAAATAATTAATTTTGTCTTAAAATAGCTGATTACGACCCTTTCTGACGGGAACTTTGAATCGTGTCACATACGAGCCGCCGTCAAAGGCTTGTTGAGATATTACCTGTAAATTGGATAGAAAATATTGGTAATTATATGATTTCCAACTATTTCCCTAAATATGCGAGCGAGCAATGCAGTTCAAAGACATACTACTGAAAGTTTTGAAGTAACGCAATGATGGAAGATTAAACATGCATAGCAAAACAATCCTTTACAACTTCCAGTATTATGATCAGGTTATTAAAACATTATTGCCTGTGTGCCATGTTAAAAAATTACAGCTGCCGAAACACGTAGAATTTTATAGATTAATCGGCTGTTTCGCCTCCATTTTTTTTTATTTTGATCGTGCACCTATTCCGGCGCTAATCGTCGAAGTTTTTCCCCTTCCTCTGTTTTATTCTAATCCTATTAACCGCTGGGGTTAAATCCATGTATTCTGAACTTAAAATATCGGGTCGCAAAAAATGATTACCATTTCCATCGTCAAAAACGACTGTCAGCTTTTATTGGCAGGTCAGTCGCTTCCCCCGACGTCACCCTTCATCCCTCCTCTCCTCTCTTCCTCTTCATATATTTAACCCAAAACCATCTCTTTTACCTCATCCCTTTCTATTCCAACCCACTTGCATTTAACCCCCCCCCCCAAATCTCCAATCCAGTTTCGTCCCACCAACTGACGCGTCGCAGCCGTCAAAACCCCCAACTATTAATCCCGCCTTCGGAAGAATAAAATATCACTGACACCTCCTACGGGTAACGTCATCTCCTTCTATGCCGCCTTCATTCTCTCCCTTAATATTCTTTCTTTTTTGCCTTTTTTCGGTCTTCGACGTTTCCCCCTTAATCCCGTGAGGTCGTCCATTCTTCTCCTCCTTTCCCTCTGTGATTTTGATGAGTTGTATCCGATCGCTCCGTGTCGCAATTTGATGGGAAAGGACGGGGGTGTTTGGGGATGTGTGTGTGTGTGTGTGTTGCTCAGGACTGGAATGCCTTAATGCCATTCCATAATGAAATCTCCGCAAAGTCCGTCTGCCTTTTATTTTCCTCGTCTCTGGAGGAAGGCTGTCACTTGGCTCCCAGCCGCAATATATGCACGTGGCGTCATTCGGATCTCTTTTTTTTCATCGCAATTGGTCCATTCGACCCATTTCGAGCATTGATCCTCTCTGATTTATTTATTTTTTCTAGGGTATAAATTAAACGTGCTGTTAGAATGGCGGGGAGTAAATATAAAATCGCCCGTTCAGGCTTCGGTTTTTGGCGCGTTAAAATCCGGGATTTTGTGGAATACGGATTTGGGATGGAGGGGTGGTTTTTCATGGAAGTAGGCGTAACCACTTTCCCATATTGTTCTTTAATAGAAAGCAATATATTTCCTTCATCCGCGAAGTTAGTGTGCCAGCTACCTAATGGGCAGTTGAAAAAATGTCCCATTCATTAAATGAAATAGAACTCGTTGCACCATTTCGGATATAGAAGTGTATATGTAATATATAGTTCACTTTATTTATTATTGGATTACAAATATCTGATACTCATTTCCTTCATTTACTGGCATTCATATTTTATTTAGTTTTCTAAGCGTTGAAGTGTGTTTCTTAGAAATTTGGCCATGTATATATTTATAGATGCAATTTCTAATCCCGTACCGTACGTACACACCGTAATACTTTCGTTTTCATTGAGGTATGTCCATTTGCTGGTTTTAGTCAGGACTGAGTGCATAATTCGAATGCCATCCGTTTGTCTTGGTATGGATATTGGTTAGTTATTTTAAAATGTGAGGAATGGTGGAAGTTTTTGAGCACTCGGTCATTAACACCAGTTCCCATTTCCCTTATCAGTTGACTGCTTCGTCGCGTAATATAGGGTTGGCCTCGGCATTACGTTTAGTACGCGTTTTGCGGAACTTAGTCGCATTGGAAACCGCTTGGGGGCGTTAACGCTTCATCGTAATGGATCGTGGGCAATTATGAGGGCGTGTTTGGCCAGATTTTCCGCTCCCGCTCAAACTACGGGACATTGGTATGGATTTATTGCTGGCGGCTTATCCGTACATGTGCAATCACTGATATCATCTCACTGGACTGAAAGAATTTGAGCTCGTTTTTGACCCGGGCTTGGTTTTGTGCATGAATTCCTCAATTATTCCATTGTAAGTGATTATTGTTTTTTATTCAGAGAAACATTCCCTATTTTTCCCAGTTGGCCGTTGATTAATTAGAATACACGCCTTTGCTCTAATTCGTTAACATTCGTCCATCCATCCTATTTTGAATTCTCAATATCATATAATTTTGGTGTACATTTTTGCAGTTAATACTGAAAAAGACTGAACATCTTGGATGTTTGTTACTGCGCCCTACTGTATGGCGTTTTTTCAGGAAATTTTAAGTGCATCATTTCCTCTTTCATATTCTACAAGTACTATGATTTAATTCTCTTTTTTGATAGTTTGAAGATACCCATGGACCTATGGCGCTTCCATTTAGACTTGCATTATTTTTTATGGCCAAAAACGAGTGTTACACTGATGTTTAGGCCAATTCACATCAGAATCATTACATACCTGTTATTGCTCTGATTAAAAATACTATTAATAGTATTAAATATTAATTATTAATAGTATTAAATATATAATACTAAATAGTATTAATGACAACACCTCAGTCAGAAGAACAGGGCCTTGAATCTGAACGTAAATGGGATATCTATTAATGTGGAACCGAAAATATTCTTATTCTCTTTCGGTTTTTGTATGCATTTGTGTAGGCATGAATATTTTTCGCTATTTAGTGACAATGGCTAACAAAACTGTACCCAAAGTGAGTATTCTCAGGCGTGATGTGGTGAAAGTCGAATATAATAAAGAATGGATAGTACGAGGGTCATCCGGAAAGTAGTACCCGTTCGTGAAATAAAGACACAAAAGTAAATATTAACAAACATAAAAAATTTTATTTGAAAGAGGATACTTTAAACTACTTCTCAACATAATCTCCAAGCAAATTAAGGCATTTGTCATAACGTGTGACAAGTTTCTGTATTCCTGCTGCATAGTCCTTCGCCGCCAGCTCATTGAGATACAGGGTCACTCCTTTAAGTTCTTCATCGCTGTCAAATCTTTTTCCTGCCAAAAAGTCTTTAAGCTTTGTAAAGAGATGAAAATCTGAAGGGGCCAAGTCCGGGCTATACGGTGGATGGTCGAAAGTTTCCCATTTGAATTGCTGCAAAAGTTTTTGTGTTATCCCAGCTGCATGAGGCCTGGCATTGTCATGAACGAGAATGACACCAGTAGACAATAGACCTCGCCGCCGATTTTGTATTGCCCGCCGTAATTTCTTTAATGTTTCACAATACGCATTGGCATTAATAGTGTCTCCACGGGCCATAAAATCAATAAGCAATACACCTCGTCGATCCCAGAAAATGGTTGCCATGAGTTTCCTGGTGGACAGAACTGTCTTGAATTTTTTTGGTTTGTTTGGTGAATGAGCATGATGCCACTCCATTGACTGTCGTTTACTCTCAGGTGATGCATAACAAACCCATGTTTCGTCACCAGTAATTATGCGAGTCAAGAAAGAGTCTCCTTCATCAGAATAACGTCCCAAAAACGTCAGTGCTGCAGCCATACGCTTGGTTTTGTGCTCATCTGTAAGCATGCGAGGGACCCATCTTGCACAAATTTTTGCATAATACAGATGGTGTTTAACAATTTCATGAACAATTGTTCGAGAAACATTGGGAAAATGCTCACAGATGTCATCAATTGTGACGCGCCGATCGTTCCTCACGAATTCGTCAACTGAGCTCACCAGTTGGTCTGTAATGACAGACGGTCTCCCCGAACGCTCATCGTCGTGTGTGTTCCCCCTCCCCATGTTGAAGTTGCGACACCACCGCCGAACAGACGACTTGTCCATTACATTGTCTCCATACACCTCCTTTAATTGGCGATGAATATCACATGGGCGAACGTTTCTTGCATTGAGGAATTTAATCACTGCCCTCACTTCACAACTGGCGGCGTTCTCAATTTTTTAAACATTGTAAACAATCACAGAAACAACACAGGCAATGCTAGCGTCACGCAACTTGGCTCAGAGAAGGCAGACAAGCCACTGAAGCTATCTGACCTCGTCCAGCGGCTACTCGCGTCGTCAGCACTTCATGCGGAACGAACGGGTACTACTTTCCGGATGACCCTCGTAGCAATTTTCCATGTATTTAGTGGAAACTTGCTACTATCCTTGATTTATTAAACGGAACTATTATTTATTATAATTAGTAATCTACCTTTTTAGCGGTTGGTTTTAGACTTTCTCTAATAACTTATGTCTGAGGTATCACAAGGACTTCTTCTAATGTGACCTATACTATTTCATATGTATTTAGCTGAAACCTAGGATACTTACTAAATTGGACTCAAATTCGATGACATATATCCTCTTTGCAGTCATGATATCTTTATACCCCTCTAAGTACAATCGAAGTTTGTTGCCTCCAGTGTAACTTTATAGGATGAATGTAACATATTAAAATGAAATTATTAACTTTGTAATGCCACAAACTTTATGTAGAACACGACCCAGGTTTCGAAGCTGAACGTCAACAACAGGTAATTTGGGTCGTCTTCTGAATAAAGTGTGTGGAATTACAAAGACAATAATTTCATTTCAACAATCGAAACTTCTAGATTCACGTGATTTAGTCTGGCGTTTTCAGACGTTAAGCTGTCGAGAATTATGTACGCAAGACAACCTATTATCTCCTCTGCTTTCTTTAGCGTTTTGAAAATAAATTATCATTTTCCATTCTTTCAGGAAAGTTCGTATTTTATTTATTTCATTTGGTCCTTCAGTTTTTGTATTTGAGGTCGGCCATTGGAAGAAATAAGTACAGAAATAACTATAAAAAGGAAGAATTTTTAAGAATAATTCAGTACTTTTGGGTTTCATGGAGTCATACAGAAAGCAATTATACGCAGTCGTCAATCGATGAGATTAAAGAGAATGTGATCTACTGCCTCGGAACAAAAGTAGAACAACAGTTATAACAAAAAGTAGAGATATTTCTGGGTGTACGCTTGAGGTGATTTGAAGCACTAGAGTTGATGGCAAAGTTGAAATGAACGTTCTTGCCAACTGAATTGTAGTTATCTTGAGCTCAGTGTTTGTAAACTTCATGTCATTCTTCTCGCCTGTAGTCCCTTTTAAGTAGAAAGGATTGGCTGCGGAGGCATGATCATAGATCTTCTTCGTTTCCTATCATTAATGCTACCCATTACATGATTTTCCTCTGTAGTTCAGTGTGCCAACTTGGATCTATGTATCTAACTTTTGAGGGATTCGTGATAGTGCCGGGATTTGCTTTACGTTTGATTTCATGGCTTAAAATTTGAAGAACAATAATTGCGCTTTTTATATCCCTGCCGTGAAAAACGACGAAGAAACATCCGCCGATTATGATCAGTCATAATCGCGGTCCAAGACGGTTACAAAGCAGAGAGGCATGGAAAACTTCCAGACAGCGGATTCCATTTACCTCGTACATTGAGATTAATACGTGTGGTGTCATCATCTAGAACTTTCATTAATGGTATTCATGTGATGCAGGTTTCACTTGTCTTTTCTATTTCCATTCTTTCAGTTTATTCCGTTTTATCTATCACTTTGCTTTTTTACGTACATCATCCAGGTTTTTCCTACGACTCTAAATACTATCTTAAGTAAGCGTTTTTGTATCAACATCAAGAAAAACCATGGGAACGTTGTAGAGTTATTATTTAACTAATACAGACCTGATGGATTCAATAGTTTCTGGTTATGTCCTGTAGTGATAAGCAGCCACGGTCTCTTTTTACGCACGTCTTTACATGTTGTAGAATGTTTGACACTTTATTTGTACTCTCATTTTATCACTTTTTAACAGAAAATGTGATAATCAAGTTTTCATAGTAATTCGTTTCCTGGAATGGAATTTGCACCTCGTGATATCCGACCTCGGAAAATCTTTAAAATGGTTGCATTCAGATACCTGGCACCCCAACATCACGTTTACACCACGCACTGGTCTCAGGCCGAGAATTGCCTTGTGTGTGACGAGAAAGAGATGAGCGACTTCATTTTGAGAGCGATTGGGGAGGCGAGGGGAGGGAACTGCAGATTTCCTGCAAGTGCAAATCGGTGTGCATGAAGGGAATCGGGCTCTCTCCTAATATTCCCGGATTGAGTCCGACGTGAACTGTCATCTCGCCTTACTCTCCACGATGTGTCGACGTCAGAATCTTGACAGATACTCCGGAGAGTGCGAGGGACGAAGCAGGTCGATCGAGGACGGAAGAATAGACTCGTCTTTGTTCTTTTAATCTTCAATGGTCCCATGGTTCATGCCAACGTTTGAAAACAGCCTGAACATTTGGAAGCTGCCAAAATATTAACTCTTTTTATTGCATTCACTCATCGTAAATGATTATGACTGAATAAAGTTGAAAAGACCATCACGATGGTATTTCAACTGATTTAAATCAATTTTTGGTTGCGTCATTTTAAAGTTCTTCGCAGTCACTTCTATAGTTTAAAAATAAATATTTCCCTGTCGCAATTGCTCTGGTATTTTCACATATTACCGTATTTATTATAAGTACGTATTACCCGCTGATTAGAGAATATAAGGGAAAAGCGGCCTCACCGCGGGTGTTTTCAAAAGATGGCGGTTATTTACATGAAAAGGTGACAGAAGAGGTTGGCAATCCCAAAAATATTGGTGATACCATGGTTAATGTAATATTTTCTATGCAATAAATCCTTATACGTGTTAAAACATGCGTTGTATTTACTGTACTTCGTTTATTGGATTCTTCTACTTACTGAGAGGATACTTATACTTACTCTACGTACTGATTCTTCTGGGGCGCTACCAGGTTATTAAATTGAGCCTGATCGTCAGGTTTCAGTGTGTTGGATGGCACTTGCATCTCTGACCACGTATCTCACCCTGACTATATCGTTGGCTTGGTTATGAAATAAACGAAATGAGTCTCGTCCAAAACTCAGTAGCTCGGATTAATCCCCCATTTCAAGGGGCCCTAGGCAGCGGACCCTAGGGTTATTGCAAAAGAGTACCCTAATTGTGCACCCCGAAGTCACCCTCTCTCGAATTTTCATCTGCAAAATTTGAAGCTTTGGAATTTGAAAGTAAACGAAATACGTAAATCGGGGGCTATGGCATTCCCTTGGGAAGGTGGGGGTGGAGGAGTAGGGTGTTGCTCCGACGGAACGGGCAGCTCGAGGAAGGGATTGGATTAGAGAGGCACGCGTGGGATCGTGCGACCGTAGGCACTTCTGTCGGGGGAGGGTTTTGCCCACTGTGGCTGAGTGGCTGCAAGTAGGATGGTATCGTCGCTCCCGCGGCGGGGTGGGGACTGAAAGGTTCCCGCTCTTACGCCTTTATTTCTTTTTCCCCTGGAGTTCGGGGGACGGAAGTCGAACGCACGGGAATGGGGCTGACTGGCTAGAGAGGGCTGGAGGAGTAGCTATCTCTCCAGTGCGGGGGTAGAGGCATGCCTGGGAGGGGAAAGAATTAAAAAATAATAAAGGGCGAGTGGGGGTGGATGCAGAGGATGGAAACCCACTTTTTCGAGCGTTGTTACAACAATGGACATGCCAACTCCCTCACCCCCCCCTCGCCGCCCTCCCTTCCTCCCTCTCCTGCATTCCCTCGACGAACACTCGCGCTATCTTTCCGTCCTTTGTTTATTCACATCCCTTTCCCTTTACGCCCTTCACGCCTCAAAATGCGGTGGTTTTTTATTATCACGCCTCCCGCCCCCTCCCCTTCCCTCCCCGCGTCTCTATCTCTCTCTATCCTAGGCTCGTCCCCCACCCCCCCTGCATCCAACTGCTCTCCCACCCTCCGATGACTCCCTTTATCACCCGCGCCCCCCCCTCCCCATTCCCACGTCTTGATTTATTGGCCGTACCGCCGTACTTTTTATTACTCCTTTTTTTACCTCTCTTTCTGCTATCCCGCCCCTCCCCCTCCTCGCCATCCCTCTCCCCTCGGTCATCTCTCTTCTTTTGTCTTCGCCACGTCTCCCTCCTCCCTCTCTCCCTCCCTCACCTCCCCCCCTTCGTCGCGCCCTCACTCTCGCCCCCCCCTATGCAAAAGCCTCGGCTATCCTCCAAATCCCCACCGCTACGCCTCCCCCTCCTCATCTACCGAATCCTCTCCGCCCACCCATCTCCTCTCTCTCTCTCTTCCGTTCCCACCTTCCTGCACACATTTCGCGAGCTTCCTCCCCCCTCCCCGCACACCTTTTCCCCCTTCCTGCCCCTCTACTCGTCCCCTCTCTCCTCCCCACCCGTGCGCACTTATCTCCACCGGCTAATTTCTCACACTCCCTTCCTGCTTTCGGGGCTCTCTTCTCCCTCCTCCCACTTTTGTAGCTTCCTGCATTCTGCGCCTGGAGAATGGAGAGGATGTTGTCATTTACACCTGAGTGTGTATGTGTCTTTTTTATTTTTGATGGCCGCATTCTTCTAGTGTCACTCCGTCCTAGGTTACGCCTCGTGAATTTTTATTGCATCCCCCTTTCCCCTTCCTCTCCGTGGGTTACCCCAGCTCCACTACCTCTCAAAGGAAGAGAAATCAAATAAAGAAAGTACTTGAGAAAATGTTTGCTTCGGTGCCGCGGAAATGTTTATTGGTTTACCTTGATTCACTGAGTTTTATTTCAGGATTCGTTTCGGAAATGCTTCGTTTGGAGAATAAAGCGCATTGTTTTATTGCAAAGAATTTTTTTCACGGAGTGCGAAGTAATATCGTGCATGCACAATGAATTTAGTGGAAAGATTTTAATCTTCCTTCGGTCATTGCCAGCTACTGAGTCGTTTCGCTGTGTTGGAACTTTAGTCTTAAACGTGCGAGGGCAACGCAATAATATTTTGTTCCCTCTTTATCTTTTAGCGAATGAGATAGTTTGAATTTATTTTCTCTTCTTATGAGAATTGCTAATGAAATATTCTGTAATTACAATATTTCTATAAACACCATATTTGAATCCCTGAAGAATTTTATTATGAAAAATGAATCTGCAAACGGTGGAGTTTAAATATGAGCCTTTGCTAATCTACCGTTTCTTTTTTTAAATTTTCATTTGCCGCATCTGTTATTGCTGCTGAAATACAAAGACCTCTGAGAAGAACGATAGCTTTTCCTGCACGTAATGAGTTCCTTTGCATTTGCGAAGGCGCCAGTCTTCTTTCTTTTTTATTCTTGCCACCTGCGTGCTCCTTGAAATTAAATCCAAGCGCAGGCGTGTGAGGCCAAAAAATATCTTCCGCCTCGAAGGAAACACATAAAAATTCTTCCATTGATCAAAAAGTTTCCTGGGCGTCTTTCTCCCCGTGCTTCCACACATCTTCCTCGCCGTCTTACCCCATCCCTTCCGTTTCTCTACCGACGAGGAAGAAAACAGAACTGGCGAAGACGAACGGAATAGATGCCTCGCCACGCGTTAGTACCACCATACCATCGATTCATGCGCCGCCGTCGACGAGGCCGTCTCATATGCGACCTCCGCTATTACGTACGTGTATGCAAATGGCCCTTCTCGGCAGGCAGGGAATGGGTGTGCTGTGAGCGAGCTCGTCGCAGGTTCCTGGCGGAAAAAAAACGAACGTTATCTTCTCGATGAGTTCTCCCAACTGTCTTCCGCCTCCGCGCCGAATGTTTTTATTGTCTAATATCCGTCCCCCTTTTCTGCGAAATCACCGCCGTTTCGTCGAGCATGAGATTCACCCAGGCTCGTCTCGGACGGCATGCGAGGAATGATCTTGCCCGTTTTAATTTCCAAATCAAATACGTTTGCGCGCTTGAAACATAATCGTAATGGGCAAATCTTGTCCGAAATTTCGGTCCGAAGTAGCGTTTCAACCCCCCCCCCCCTTCCCACTTCATCCCCTCGGGATCCTTGGGGTCGCGTCGGGGTCGTGGTTTTTGCCTTGTTTGCTCGCACGCCGGCCCTCCTCACCACGACCTGGTTCCCTATGGGTGATTCACCTCTCACAACCGGCGTCCCATACTCCCCCCCTCCTCGCTCAGCCCCACCACTCGCCCATCTCCTTCCCTCCCCCCGCCCATCGCCGAGGATTATAAATTGCGGCGCCTGTACGCCTCCTCAAAATTCGCTCCCGAGCATCGGCGCTCCTGGACGGTTATTTTTGCCAATTTTATGGTGTGGCCAAAGCAGGCGTATTGCCATCCATTATAATACTGCCGAGTCTGTTGAATTTGTGTGTATGTACAGACCGTCCCTATAACCCCTTCCCTTATTCCAACTACATTTCGACCCGTGGAAAAAATCCGATCCGCCAGCTAACTTTTATAGCTCCCGTTGAAGCCGCTTGCCACCAAGGGTGTATTTCAGTTTTTCATGTCTCATGGCAATCTTTCCCCCACGCAAGAAAAGTCTGATTACCAACGCAAGGCAACTAGTTGTAGTATCCCGGATTTGAATTGATTAAAAAAAGTATTCTTTGAAAACGTATTACAGTTTTGACCTCGCTCGGGCCTTGAACTTTTATTCGGAACTTTTTGAACTGAATATTTAGTGGTTTATGCCAGGTGTGAACGGTTTTGACTGTACTAGCCTTAGCTTCATAATCAAATTTGGTTTGGATTGTTTGTTTGTGATAAAATTATTATTTTATAAACTGTTCTCAAAGTGAAATGGCACATAAGTTTCTGACTAGTCGTTAAAGGAAGTGGTTTACGTTTTTTCAAACGTGGACTAAGTTCGTATAAGCCTTTTTAAGTTTATCCGAAATAAATCGAAGTTGCTGCATCGAAATAGTTACCGATGGACTCCCATTCAGGTTATCTGATCACAATGCGACTCCTTTTCATTTTTTTCTATTTTGAAACCAAATATTCCTATATTGTGTGTTTAACGCACGACCTCTGTTGAAGAAGTGATCTAAGTAATGCTGATGTATACATCTTAGCATTTTTTATTCCGATATTAATTGTTATTTTTCCGAATTATGGAACTTATCTGTTCAAAATTGTATTTATCGCCAATTTTTTCCTAATTTTTGCTATGTACCTCCTCGAAAATACTTGTAATAATGTTGAAACGCGGTATCTTAAGGAGCGCAATATGTTTTATTTTCTTGCTCGCTCTGTATCAATAGATAAGCTTACCTCCATGGATAATTGAGTGAATGCCGTATTTTAGAATGGGTATGAAAGTGGTGCTTTGACCTTTGAAATCAGTAGATTATTAGAACTGTTAGTTCGATGTGATAAGTTAATCTGGGTCACATCATCTGCTCATATCAATTCCATTGGATTCTTGCAATCCCAAGTATTTTTTTCGATTTCAAAATGGCCGTTCCTTGCGTGGAAGAACTCACTTTTGACCTTGCCTGAGACCCTCTATTTCTCTCTTCATTATCCTTCTCTTTCGTCATTCGTTACTTGTCACTCCCCCGTACTCATGCCCTTCCATTTCATGTGCCAACTTGTAGTAAATTCCACCCTACTCTTACTTATCGTTTTCTTTCCTCGGGGAGCGGCAGAAATATTACCTCAAAGTTTGGTACGAGATTTTCCACGGAAGTTCTTTTCCCTCTTCTCCATCGGCGGTCCCCTTTGGAAGCTGTGCTATTTCTCAGTGTCGGGGTCGTTTTTAAATGAGCTGTCCTGATCATCGCTCAACTCTCGCCCTCCTCATCTCGCCCCATTATTCCCCCAATGCCCTCTTCTGCCCCCCGCAAAATACTCTTACCCTTTTTAACTTTTTCGTCTTTTTCCAATTCTTACCGGCTGTTATTTATTTTCAATATTGCCACCTTTGGGGATTCAACATTTATATCCCTCGACCGTGGTGTATCCATTGTGCCATTCCCGCACCATACCGGATGGCTTTTTCAGTTTCGAAGACATCGAGATCTCATTTTTCTTAGGGCTTAATGTCCGTATCGATAGTAGTTCCCCTGGAGAAACGTCAAATGTCTTCTTTCATCTGTTACCAAAACTCCAATGGTTTGGCTTATGTGGAAGCGAAAATAAAAGACCGTGTTAACTTTCCGAGGAAGTGTCATCGAAATGATCAATGCAAGTATTGTTAGAAACTTTCTTGCGGCTGTAGTCATATATTTGGTGAAAGAAGTGATCAACCGTGCCACTAGTATTTTCTCTATCCCTCATTTTCTTGTTCCACGAAGCCGTTTTTTTTTCTTGTGCATGCTGTTACATTAAATATACTTGAAACACTGGAAGTTTTCTGTTGAGCAATGACTTGTTTTTATTTCATGAAACCAAAAAGTAATTTTTGTGAAGGCTACCAAGTATAAATATCGACGCAGATAGATAGAATATATTTCCAAGATTTATTTCACGAAATGTTTTTTTGCAAACTTTGGCGATGTACCGTTGGAGGTAGGATTATTTTTAACTTTAAGTGGTGCCCTGCACATTTTTTTATGGAAATTGAACTAATCTTACTCATGTCCGTGATAGTTGTTTGTCAAACCTACCGATACGCCTACCTAATTTATGCAGTGCCTGAGTTCTTGCTGAAAATGTTGCACAGTTGTCTAAACATTTACAGTTTAAAGTGCAAACGGTGGGAAGGAAACCTACTTCTCGCCTATAAATTGATAGGAAAACGTTTCTGGGTTGAGCAAGAGTGGCTGTGCACATTTTCTCGCCGTCGGAGCGACGAGTCAGCCGTCCACTTCGTTTCGTAGTCTACCCGATCGACGTCAATATTTACCGCGTCGCCCGGCATTTTTTTATCTTCTCGACAGTTTGACATTATCATCCTCAGCAAAATTTTGAATCCTCCCCCCCCCCCTCGGCCCTCATTTTACCCCAGCCACCTCCCCCCCTACTGCCTTCCTCCTATCTTTCGCTCCTCCTCGCAAAACCCTTCTCCGGGCTCCGCTTCCTCTTCTCGCCTCACCCAGTTTCTCCTTATATTCCCTTAGCGTCTGCTGGTTGCCTCCTGCCTCGGCACGTACAACCTCAATCTCCTTCCCTATTCCCCCCTTCTCTCTCTTCCTCCACCAACTCTCTCCCCTTTCCAACCCCCTTACCTCGTCTCCGACGCCCCCGTTTTAAAAGCTCTCCCTTCCTCGGCTCTCCTCCCTGTGGTCTCGGTGTTCCTCCCCCTTCCCCCCGACGTCTCCCCCGTTTCCCATTTTCCCTCCACCCTTTAGACAGATAGCCTCATCCCCCCGCCCTCTTATCCACCCTCCTCCCATTCTCCTGCCTTCGTCCCCATTTCGGTGTCCTCTCCATCCCCATCGCCTGGGTCTTGAATGGGCACCTCTTCTTGCCGCCGCCTCCCTCGGCTACTCTGGAAACCGCTTGCACATCCCGTTTACCTACCTCCCCCCTCCCAATCTGACCGAAATGCATCCATCTCCTCCTTCCACTCAAACACACCTCCCTCCTTTTTTTATCGGCGGTTCGTACGGGTTGCAGGCCCTTCCGACTTCCAACCCCACCTCACATCTCTCCCCCCCCCCACCTCCCTCCCGTCCTTTCCCCTCCACCGTGATCACTTTTGACACCATGACGCGAGTTTCCTCTCTTTTATTATTTTTTTGTTCGTCTCCTCTATGCCGCCGGCGCAGCGGACGTAGTTTCACGGAGCTGTCCCACTCGTCATCCTCCCTCCGATCACTCTCCCCATGCCGCACCCTTTGCCCTTTCCCCTTCGTTCCCCAACCTCCCGTGCTCTAATTGGGAGGTGTCTGGTTCCGCACCCCCATCTTGCAGACGTTGTCTGTGAAATTGGGGTGACGCGGGAGTATTCGGCCGGCCACTCCTTCCGTTTTCCAGCAGCGGAGTGACGGATTTCCCGTGTCCCCGAAGAGGGCTTTATTGGAAGAATTGCGACTGCGTTGGAAACTGTTCGAGCTGAAAGGCGAAATCGTTACCGAGGGCATTTTACTCCATTTGCCATGCCGAGCATATTCATGAGTGAACGACGCGAATAACACCAGCTTCTCACCCCACCTCATGAGTCCTTTTCCCTTCCGAGTTCATCATTTTCCGTTCGTTTAACTTGAACGCATAATTGACGTTTACATTGGTTCCACTCTCACGAGTCATCAAAGCGCGGAGCGTAATTAGGATCCCTGAAGCTCTGCCCACCCCCCTCTACGAATTTGACCCGCGAAACTTTTCATTCACTATATATGCCAGAAGGCTTTGAGATGTAGGTTCGGCGAAGAATGGAGAAATTAAATTCGACGGAGAAGACAAAACACTGAAGTTTTAAATATGGTAGGCGGGGAAAGGAAGTTGCTGGGGAAATTGAGAAAATAAAAAAGTGGGCTAAAGAAATATTGAGAGTTAACAGGATGTTGAAGGTCGTTGAAGGGAGAATGTGGGGTAAGCGTAGTGGAGGAAGGAAGAGAATGGCTTTTTGGACAGAATAAAAAGCAGACGAAAGTTACGAAGAAATAAAGAAAGATAGATTATAGGGTAAATATTAGGATTTTCTCGTGATACTTAGGTAGTACTTTTTCGGGATCGTCGAAAACTTGCCTTATGGGTAGAATTATATTGAAAGTAAATGAAACATCTCATGAACGCATATGAAAATAATGCGTTGCATATTCTCCTGGCCACAACTCGTCGGTATTGTGCGTGCTTGGAGTGAATGCATCCCTTGCCTAACAGTATGCGGTTGGCTGGTAGAGTATATCATTTATATGGCGGTTTAGAAATGATACTCGACTTCCTCTTTCTCCTAGGTTCATTTTCCGCTAAAGTTGACTCTCTAGGCTCTTTACCCCTCTTAGCCGTGTCTTGCGAGTCAGTATTCTTCTCAGGGAGTCGTTCGTCGTGCCATTCCTCCTGGCATCCAGACGAGTGCGAAGGCACGTCCGTCACCGAAATTTCAGCGGCCCTCGCCAATTTGATGGCGTTTCTGTTCATCCATTTCCGCGGGGAAATGGGAAGGTTTTCTCTCTCTGTCTCTATCTATCGTCTATCTCCTCTTCTCTTCCTGAATAACCTTTGAGGATTGCTATTAATGGGTTACCCTTGTCCCCGGGATCTTTTAACTCCCCCCTCGCCATCCACGCATCTACCTATCCCACCTCTGCTCTCCACACCTTACCCGAGTCCCCCCACACATCTCCGCAACCACCCTTCGCTTTCTGTTCCCCATTCCGTCTCCTCTCGATCCGTGATCCGCGTCACTTCGCACCCACACACAATCGCAGCCACATCCACTCCTCGACCCACCATCTTCGCCTTCTCAGGCGATCCAATGACGAAAAAAATCTGCGACCCAATCGTCATATAGCTATATATATATAGCTATAGGGGGGGGGGGGGGGTAGGGGACTGAAAAACGTCGAACCCCTTAGCATGTTTATCCTTCGCTAACTGAGTGGCATTCAAAAAGATTAAACGTCGCCGCAGCCGTTTGGTTCAGTCATTACCGTGAGGGAGGATTGCGATGGCCCGCCCTCCTATTCCCCCACATGCGCGAAGCGTTCATTCCCATGTTCTCTTCCCTCTTCTCTTTCCCCCCACCACCCTCATTCTCTCGACCCCCCTCTTTCCCCTCGCACCCCCGTCCACGTGACCACGTTATCCTTCCCCTCTCCCCCTCTCCCCCCACGAATTCATCCGGTTCGCCCCACCGGCCCTTCCCGTGTCCCTCTTCATTCCCAAGGGTGGTCATTTACTTCGACGCGCTGCCTCCACCCCGTTGCCCCTCCTCTCGCCTCCAGCCTTTTCGATGACCCGGCTGTAATCACGTTTCCTACGGCCTTTTGGGTCTCGGACAGTCTATACGTGACCTCTTCTGAAACTCTCCTCCTCCTACTCTTATCCTCATCCTCCCTCCCCCAGTACTACCCCTACCTTCACCCTCGTGGTCCCTAATCCCCTCTTTCCCTTCCCCTCGGCCTCCTTCCTCTTTAAACCGCCACCTTCGCCATGGTTTCCGGGAGTAAGTATCTCCCGAATGTTATTAGGCGCCGTCCATTAATGACGTTCCAACATTGGGGTTGGAGGGGGATATGGAAAAAGAGCCTGTTGGCCCATCGTGACTTCCCATTGACGAGTGCAGAGGAAAATGATCCGTAATGTCACGTTAGGCACTTCGAATGTGATTACAACACAAGCGTTCCTTCGTCCTATCCGACCGTTACCTTGAACATAAAACGGAGTACTTTCCTCAAATTTAGTTAATATTTGTTCTATTGGGCATTGTGGGAAATAGTTTTGGTGTAACGTAAGTGGAATTCGATGACGTGGTTGAGTTCAAGCGCAGGGATATGAAATGAAGATTACAGAAGTGCTTTATGTGAATGATGAAGATGCAACGGTTGTGACACAGCAGTTGTAATTATCACCCATATAAGAGATTAAATTAGTTTGTGAATTATCCACTTCCACACTTTAGTTCTGAGAGAATATTTTGCATTCACTTATCTCTTTAGAGCGGTAGATTCTTGTCTTCCGGGAGTCATGACCCTAAAGCTGGTATTCCGGCAAAGTCATTTAAGAGGGACTCATTCACGGAGTTACATCCCGTAACGGATTGAAAGAAAACTTTTAAATGCAAAAGGAAGGTGATCGGTTTGTGGAAAACTACCGAGGAAGGGCAAAATCGTCACACTGGCGTACATGCTTGTCGTTCTTTGGTGCCCCTGGAGACTTGAAGGCGTAACGCTGGAGAATCTATTACAAAGTTGTTGATCCTGCGATCTTGTGGGCTTTGAGGAAAAAAGTTAATCCACATCTGTCTGCTCTTCATCGCAGCTCGGAAAAAAGTGTGAAAGTTAATCTGCGGAGTAAATTTGATTAAGGGTTTTTTCCACAATTCACTGCACAGCACACAGAGAGAGAATCAAATAATAACTCATCTTGCCTTTCCATCGACCCCATCTGACCTGGTCCGTGGCCTCTGCCCTGACACCACCCTGCCACAGCCTCTTGTCTGATGGCTTGCGGAGTACTCGCTGTGGAATTGAATGTAGAAGTTGCGTGACCTTTTACCTGGAGAGAAGGGGCTCTCTTGTGTGACTGTGTGACAATGTTTCATCGTCTCCCCGATATAAGTGTAAGCTACGTGTATGTCATACAGGCCATTAGGGTGATGGTTGATAGTTGCAATAAGAGTGTAAGCCCATGGGCCGAGCCCAACTTTCATTAAAGCTTAATCTTTCTAAATTATATTCCTCTTTCATTTACTCTTGGTGATGTCTTGCGCTCATGTCTCATTACGTGGGAATAGGTTTCGTTCGTTTGTAATTATGCGCTATTTAGTGTAGTAATAAGCTTGGCCACATTGAAATCACGATTTGAAAATTTAATCAAGGTATTATCATTTTGTTTCTTTTATTTGTGAAAAAATCAAAATTACCACCTGCGGTCTTGTATTCCATGCGTGCGTGTTAATTTTTAAATGCCTAACACTAGAGATGTAGTCGTTTCTATATCACATCAATAATTATTGATATGACCCTACTATTATAATAGTAGGGTCCTTAAGAACATCATAAATTGGAGTCCATGTCAAACTCATAACTCACCGTGGTAAATTCGTCTCAAAGAACGTCATGTATCCATTCATGATGTGGGATTAGAACGTCCTACAGTTTTTTTTTTTAACTTGGAGAGTAAGTTAACACACAGCACCCGCCCGGATCCGTTGATGCTCCTTTCGGTACTGCCCCAGCTAAACTCTCTTTGCTAATTTCCAGAGCACTTTAAGATATTCTTGTTTATTTTGCCTTGAATAAACCTCGCTGCTCTTTCCATTTCCGATGTCTTTCGACTGCTGTTGGCTATTCCCAAAACGCATTTTGATTTATCAAAGTTGGGTCACAAGATCTTTCAAAGGCGGAAATAGAAAATTGGTGAAGTCATCGAAATGCCACGTGTCCGCTGGCTGCAATTCCTCAAAGTGTTCCTGTGCGACGACCGCTTCCTTTGAAGTCCCTTGAAGCTTTTGGCAAAGAGCCATTTTCGTTACTCAATTCTCTTTTCACTAGTTAACTTTGTAAATAGGCATCACATTCAGAAATCTTCGGCGTAGACTTACATCATGGGCATTGCTTTGTCAAAATCGGTTGGCATAGTTTACGATGCTCATTATTTAATTACTTACTGTTTCATGTCATTTTCGATGTTACTTGCTTGCTTGTTAATGTATGTCCATTTGATTCTTCCCGTGACACATACATGGAATTCTTTGTCTTTGAGTTGCAGTGATAATACGAATTTAGTAGTCACATAATCTTTCATTTGCATAATGTTTATTTCACATTTTTACATACACACCCAGATAATAAATTTATAAGATGCGATGAAAAAAAATTGTGGTCCATGGTTCGCAAAATGTTCAGTAATTGATCTTACGAAAACGTCAGATGTTCCCAAATGATATTACTTGAGTCAAATTGAAATGAATTTTCCTTTTTCATTGATACAGTAAATCTACCATACTTATCACGAGTGTTTTATCTTTAGAAAGTTTAGCGTATCGTCATGCATTAAAACTCCATGTAAGAGTGCTCTTGCCGTAAAGTTAAGGGTGGACATTTTTAACTGATCCTTGGTGCCAAAATTTCCATGTTACCAAAATGTAGATGAATTCGGGGAAATGTATTCGTCGTCCAGTTGGACATTAGTGGAAGCTTACGTGCAAAGAGTCGATTGGGTTACAGCTGTTTTCGTAGCGGTCGATTATGCATGCAGAGGGTCGGTAACGCCATTGAACCACGTTAGAGTGGAATTGTTTCGTGTACGGAAAATAACCGTTGCAATTAGCTGTTCGTGTAGGGCAAAAACCCTGTAAGGCATGTGACTTCAGCATGTCTACGTGCTTGGTTTGTCCGATTTAGTTTACGTAATTAGAATTTTCTAGTACATCGATAATTTTTCTTTTTAGTCATCATAGACTTATAATTTTTTCTCTTAGATTGCCTGATTGTTTCAGGATTTCGTTCAAACCTAAACCTCTTTATCTGTTTTCTATCCGCATTTTATATCAGTCCGATTACCATATTCAAGTAGAGATATTGATATTAGCATAATTGCCATTTCAAATGGCTAATTGTAATTTTAGATTATCGGACAATCTCTTCATCATCTCTCGTTTATTTAAAAAATCAACTATGAATTATGCTCGTTTTCTCTCGCTCCGCATGCTCACTAACTTTTCCTTAGCCTACTGGTAGAATTATTCTCCTGGGGCTTTAATAAAAAAAGACTAGGTTTTCAATTGTAACTATGCTGGAGGTGACTAATGGTGCTTTTCCGTTACTTGATATTCAGTTTGTTACCGGGAAATAATACACCCTCTTCATGTTTCCTAAAGGGTAGTGTCTCGAATTCGGAGATGAGGATTCATGCATCGGATTTGTTCTAATAGAAAGTCTCTCCTCAGTTATTTTAGTGTTTCACATGACCGTTGTTGTCATAATAGAAAAAAATGTATACCTCATCCATAGTAGCCAATCTTTAGGTCGGTTTTGATATCTAAAAGTTGTGTTCAAACCGTACCGCTTGAGGCGTGTGAAACTAACCCTTTCATGGGAGGGGGGACAGTTACTTTTACTGTGCCACCATTTTTTTTCTCGGAAAATTTTAGAAAAGATATATATATATATATATATATATATATATATATATATATATATATATATAGTCACTTTCTTGGAAAAACCACGAACGTGCACAATAATGTATATTCACTAAATAGTCATAGCAAACACAGAAACTAAAACATATAAAAGAGGGACTCACTAGGAATTTTCGGTGGTGCAACCACCTTTCTCAAGAGTTCTGTTCCTAATTCCTCTTGAGAAAGGTGGTTGCACCACCGAAAATTCCTAGTGAGTCCCTCTTTTATATGTTTTAGTTTCTGTGTTTGCTATGACTATTTAGTGAATATACATTATATGTATATATATATATATATATATATATATATATATATATATATAATATTGTAGCTTTGGTTCCAATAGCCGTGGAATGCGTACGCAGAGGAAGAGGCCGAATGTTCAGCCAAGCGAGAAGAATGTTAGATTGTAGCCTTTCCAGTTTAAAATGTAGGGGTGATAAGAAGAGGCTTCGTGGCACCGTGGAAAGTGTTGAATTTTGAATTTGGAATCAATCGAAAACACCGGCTGAATAAGGATTCTTTTTCTCTCCGTTGTTTTCATCCAAGAATGAATAAGATAATCTACCGTTAGCACGCTAATACCGCGGTTGTGTCTTTAATATCTACTCTTCTCTACACAGAGGAAACATTTTATTCCCTCCGCATACTTATCTAGAAATACTTGAACACGTTTCCTGACTGTGTTTATATATATTTCACGGTGGTTGGTTTTGAGATATTCTAAACGTTTTCCAATTGCCCTAATTCAACAAAGCAACCCAAACGACGACGTTCGTAAAAAGTATGAGAAATACTGCCAAATTTATTTTCCTAATAATATCTCGAACTATTATTTTAAGCATCACATTCTTCTCTTTTGCAATATATCTCATGTCAGTAAATAAAAAACTGTAGTCGTCAACGACAATTGAAGTGATTTAATGAGGTGTTGGTACAGTAATTTAGTGAAGGCCATGTGCAGGCACAGCTATGATTTGCTGGTCTTCATTATGTGTGCGTGAATACGTATTAATTTTCCAAACAAAGGTACTTCGTACACAAACACTTTTTCATCGAAAATTCAAAAATGTGAACTACATACACTCCAATTTTATTAATTGTAATCGCGAAGCCGTTTTTTTATGCGTTATGCAATTGTTCATGCAATTATTGAATTAGGATAACTGTAGCGATTGATATACCAATGGAAGAACTCACAGATGCGATAAGTCTTGTAGACTGTTATGGTCACATATTAACATAAGGCTACCGTGATGGAGGCTGCCAGAGTGCTTCGCGTATTTCAAGGCGGTGTTGATGGCGCATTTCTTATTCCCCAAACTACTAATGCTAGGTTCATTTGTTTGTTTGGATCTACCGAAAACCATTTGACTTGTCCTGCTTTCTAAGAATAAAATCGCAAAATTTGTCATACTTTTTCCACATTTGACCAAAGCCCACTTCATGTTTTCTAACAGATTTGATCACGTAGCTGTTTTTTGTTGGAATAAAATTCATTTACCATGTGGTGTAATTAAATTATTTACGTATGAAATATTTCATTCAACTGAAAATATATACCCCGGTTACGAATAGTAAATCAAGAGCCTCGATGCTTCTTCCTAGTGAATAAAATCACTGCTTCACTTCTTCATTTTATTAACAACTACAAGTAGGTTTCAAAATAGACTCTGGTCTGGATTCACTAATTAGGCGTGTATCCTCCCTTGGCAGCTAGCCTTCATGAATTAACGGTTCGTAACTTCAAGCTGTAACGGAAATTCGCTGCTTTGCTCTTTAATATTCTTATCCCTACGGAATGTTTATTTAGGACGCAATTAAAGTTGTAAAACATGATTGTTGATTTTCTATTCTACTACGCATATAAGAATTATAGAAAATAAAGGTTAATGAAAGAAGCAGGATCACTTGATTATTTTCTTTTACATTCTCTGGGCATTTTCCTAAAATATTGCAGAAATTACCCGTATTTACCGAATAAATTTAAATCATTTGTTGAAGTCTATCCAATGAATTTTTCATTTCCAGTTTTAGCTCTAAGTAGATATCTTCTTGCATTCTACATATTTGTTCTAATTCTTTTTATTCATTAAGAATCAAAGTTGAAATAGTTTCTTACCTTGCGCCTTGTTTTTCTCATTTCTGTTTTTAAATATAGATTTATTTAGTGATTAGTATCGAAGGGTCTTTATCTCATGAAAACACCAAACGTGTGGAAGTAACCGTCAGTAGTTTTTATTCAAAGGTATGTGCGCGTGAATCTATCCTTTTGTGCCTATGAATATTTGAACAGTATATTGCGTTTTTAAATTATATTTAGGCTTATTTGCTTTAATATTGTAACCACAGAAGCTTTCAGACGTGGGTTATTGAAATCAACATGTTAAATTGGCAGGTGAGATGTATAGAGGTGACAGATTCTCGAGAAGTGAGCATGAAGAAGGTAGTTTCTCATGTGTGGGAGGAGTGTAATGTGTAGAAGTGAAGCGGTTCTTTAAAGTAAAATTTTAATTTAACACTTTTAAATGATTTTTTTTCTTTTCCGTGCCCGAAATTGATTTAACAGGTTTTTAGCAAAGAAATTTTCTCAAGTTATTAAGAATAATGCACTATAATTATAAATACCTGTGCTCAAATTTCACCGTCGTACGCGTCGTATTTCGGTTTCTGAGTTATTTATCTAACCTGCTTACTATTTTTTAGTTACTCAAGAGGTTTTTTATTCCCACCCCAAGGATCATTAAATTTAGGAAAGAAATTAAACCTGCGTGTCTTGTTACCGGTTCAGTTAACACCTGGTTTCAGCGTACATTTTTCAGAAGGCTTCGTTTCCCACGCTTAAATATCCTATTCTACCCTGCTCTCCAGTAGGTTGAAAATGGTGACCTTGTTTAAAAATTTCAGCAATGACATTTCACCTCAGACGTGAAATCCCTCAAATAAACGTCGTTCATGAGTGTTTCGTAGCGGTAAGGAGTGACTTTTGTCTCTTTCAGTTTTTCTAATGGCGTATACGTGTAAGGAAATTGAGAGAATTCATTACAGAATTAATTGAAACCGGAACATAAGATTTAGTTTTTTACATCACCTCTTTCATTGGGAAAAAAAATGACGCGGCTTAAATCGTATAATGGTGAACATATTAATTAATTGCTATAAGGATTTTGCCCGTTGCCCTCTTTGGCATAAATGGATTGACGCATTGGATGATTGCATTTCGTTTATCATTTTCCACATTTTCACAATTTTGAAACATTATGGCTAAGTGAATATACTAAAATGCTTCCAACAGCCGTCACCAACTAATAAATGGTTGGTTTTCATGAAGTTACGTAATGATTCTCTATTCTATTATCCCGTTATGTAAATGCGTCCAATTCGTTTTGCATTATTATAACCGTTTACATTTTTAGATGAAGTGATTAATAAAAATGTTAAAACCCTTCGAAATAAATGTGAACAGCGTTGGACAAAAATATTTCCTTCACCAAGTACTTGCATTCAAACCGCACATCATACTGCTTGGATACATAGTATGTTTGTGGAAACTATTAAATAAACCCAAATTTCAATGTTTTTTGAATTCGTTAAATGTGTACTAAAGAGGTCGGTTGACTTGCGAAGTCTTCGTCGAGTGGTTTATAGTGTCTAGTTAATCACATCGCCCTACTTTTTGCAATTAGCCTTTATTGAATATACCGTTTGATTGCGATTGAATTACTATTATATAAATATGCAGGTGGACTGTCAGATGGATCACAGAGGTGATAAACATGAAACATATCAACCTATCTCTATGACAAAAAGGCCTTAAAAATTCTCATAAAAATTTAACCTAAGCTGCTATTTACAAAAGATTAATCAGATCAAATAATGGTACTAACACATTAACCAGAAATATCAATCTATGTCACGACAAAAATTCCATCTCATTAACATCCACGAGATGTCTATTATCACATATTGACAGTTTCCCGCTCTATTGGACTCTACGATTAATGTATCAAGTATTATATCGTTCCCAACTATTGTTAAAATAATTAATTAGTAACAAGTAAGCTGCACCTTGGAAGGTGGTAAGCTATTAATATTGTAACAGATCAAAAAATTGAAACCTACAATAGTTTCTCTACATTAGGTTAGGTAATGTAATGAATCCTCAGTATTTTTTAATATCCATTGTCTCCGGTGTAACTTTATGGAATTTACATAACATATTGAAAGGAAATGAAATTATTGATTTTGTAATTTTAAAAAGTGTGTGGAATTACAAAGTCGGTAATTTAATTTCATTCTGCTTATTATTTTAATAAATGCCGGACATTATTTCCCTAAGCTCGTGAATGTGTCATTGATATGCGTAACATGTGTAGTTTTAAATCAATATAATGTATTTCGGTTGAGTATACTTTTGTTTTGATGACGATGATCTAGTTTTATTTTCAATTTTAAAGTCCACTCTCATCTGTATAGCTACTTAAGTATCTGTATTTATAGTGATCGCCAACTTTATAAGTGATGGAGCTCTCTCCTATACCTATGGCTCAGGTTCTGCAATACCTCTATCAGATGATTTACCCCAGACGATTTTGTTAATTCCCAGCCTCACGTACTCCTGTTTTCTTCCCAGGGAAGCGATTCCCAAAACGGAGCTGAGCTAGTAGGTAGGCCACAGGAGGGTGACGCTCTTCCGCTCCTATTTCCCTCCCCAGACTCTTTTGGCGCACAGAATTTGTGTGGTGGTGTTCCCTAGATGACTTTTGTTTGGGGAAGTATCTTGCATCAGGGCTAGTTGTTCCGGAGGGAGTTGGACAATGTAAGACGTTTGTTGCGAAGCCTTCTGGAGTGGACCGAATTGGGAGCGAGAACGAAAGGAGGAGAACTGTGGTGTAGAAGAACGATATGGAGGTGTCCTTGAGCAACTTGCTGTACCAGTTAGTCACATACTATTTAAGAGCACGTTGTCTCGTAATGTATATTATATGATCTCTTTGCGTTGAAAATGATCCCAGAACACACTAGTTATTGCTCTGTCCGAGAATTTCATCGTTATTTTAGAAAATACTTTTTATGTTTGACCTAATAATTCAACCGATCAAGTGTCCGCGAATTTTAGAGCAGCGTTAGCGATTCAAATTCGTTTAAGGGAAAGTGTAATGCCAAAGGTCACAGTGATATAGTACATCATGTTATTTTATAGCGAGTAAGAGTGTAAACACGAAATAAACTATAAATAGTTGGCTATGGGTTGGCAAGAGTTTGGCAATGGTGATGTCTCATCTTGGCGAACTATCATCAAGCATTAGGAGAAAAGGTATCCTGTGGAGCCAAAGGCGTGAAGTTCATTGTGAAATATAATTCAACTGTGCGGAATAAAATTTGCTCTGAATTCCTTCATTGTAATGGCTACATCCAAGTTCTGATGCATCAATATCCATTAGGACAATTGGAAGATGTATAATTGATTTGAATTAAAAATTACTCGCCTTGATTCTTATCCAAATGTCAAAAAGGGTACATTTTCGTACAGATTGTGTTATTCTATCAAGTAAACACAGTTATTTTTTGTAAATGAACCGTCGAATTATTTTCATATTCTCCTCAAAGGGACGTAATTCGTTATTGTTTAGAAAAGAAATTAGAACGTTTCATTAACTGCGACTTTCCTTTAACGGACACGTTCATTTTCAGCCCTCTGTTCGTTCTATCACAAGACCGGCGAAAGACATCCATTTATCTAGTGCACTATGGCTCAGTCACTTATCAGCGAAAGGTGTAGCCATTCCGACAACGTAAAAGATGCGACTTCAGCCTCTATTTTGTCGCATCTCTCAAGGTCCCACAAATTTATTCGACAGTAAAAGAAAAAATTGTTAATACTACAAAATACAATTCAAGAACCTTTGACAATTTTTTTTATTTTTCTTACAGATTTCAATAACATTTAAACAAGTATAGTGTAAATAGAGATGAAACTTTCAGTAAAACAATAGATTAGAATGTAAAGCAGTAAATAAGAAATATGTGATTTCATTAAACTATGACATGAGAAAATCCTCATTGGGATCATTTTTCAAACTTTTCCTACATAAATGATCTGTATGAGATTGGCAGAGCTACCGGCGATAAAATGCTTAGCACGGAGAAGGCGTATGCGTAACCTTTCCAACTAATTATATTTTTTGAGAATTCAGTCACCCGCCACAAAAAGTTTTTTTAAATACGATACGACCTTCCAAAGACCAGACAGAATTAATTAAAGTACCAAATCACCAATCCATTGTACTGGAAACAATACGAGTACAGTATATTTTGTACTTTGATGTATCAGCAATACCCATTACATATTTTTCTTGTAGTTTAATCTAAAGTAGTTGATCGTGAGAGTCAGTGGAGTGCACACGCTATAGTGGCCAGATCAGCTTCGTGCTCTCTTTCAAGCTACCCACATCTCTTAGAAATTTGTGCCGCGAGCCAGTTTATTTTCCATGCTTGAAATAAATGCAAAATTGAGGCGTGCTCCCAGGCGTGACCCTTTTATCCGCAGGGAGAAGGGGGTGGAAAAAGAACATGAGGTGCCGAATAGATATCCCTTTTTCATGCCCCCATGCAGTTATCCCTTCCTCCAGAGAGCAGCTCGCCACCCTCCGTCCTTCCCCCGCGCACACACTTCTCCTCACGGGGCAATGCATAAAAAATGAACGCAATACGGTCCCTTCCTTTCCTCGGCCCTTCGGATGTAAACTATTGCTTCCTCCATTCTCTTCATCTTACTATTGATGTGCCCGCGCGTTACCTTCCCGTGTACGAGAGTGGAGCGTGCGGGCGGGGAGGGAAATAGCATCCCATCTCCTGAGGGGTCTTGGGAGTGGCGTGTCCGCTTTACTCGTGTGTGTGTGTGTGTGAGTGGTGTTTTGTGTGCGCGCGCGGCCAGAGGAGAGTGAGCTCAAGGGCGGTGCCCTCTTTCCTTTTTCCCCCTCCGATACCCTCTGCCCTCCTTCACAGGGGGAGGATGGAAATGTGTGTGTGGGGGGGTCTACTGGGCTGGAGGGAGAGAGTTGGAAACCGGGCTCCTTTCTCCGACAGAATGGAAGAAGGAGGTGAAGGACGGGGTGCGCTCTCGGTCAATCCGAGTGGGAGGTCGTCAGAAGGAGGGGAGAGTGGGTGCGTTTTCACGCAGATGGGCGATCAGGTCCCTGGCCAGTTTTCCTGTCCATGACATCCCCACACCCCTGCCCGCACTCTCTCTCTCATACCGGGAGAAATGCTCATCTTCCCTCCCCGCCCCTTATCGTCATCTCCACGGGCACCCACGTCCCCCCCCTCCGGTAACTCCCCGCCCTCTCCCGGCCTTTCTCCTCTCCCCTCCCCCGGGCCGGCGGCCTTCGGGTGGCCCTTGGCCTCCGCGTGCTTCAACTCGTGGCATTTGAGCTACGACCGGGCCGCGTGTGTCCGCAGCGGAAAGGGCGTGTGGGTGTCCGTGTTTGAAAGCCATTGAGCGCTAATAGCGGGTTCATATAATCGCCGGACGCGTGGAATATGTTGAAATGATTTATTTCACTATTCTATTCACTCGAACTTAAAAAATAAGGCTCAAATCATTATTGATTGGCAGTGAAATGTTGGAAAATGAAATAGGCAGGAGAGAATGAAAGGAGATAGGAAGAGTTTGGTGCTACAAAATTGTTTGTTGAAAAATTTGGTTTTACGTTAGGTTATTAATCATCATGCCAGACAAAAGCAGTGCTTAGTCCCTGGGTACGATGGAAAGCAACCTTGAGCCTCAAACTCTGGTTAATAAAACGTGGGGAGGACTGGTTAGCTAGCTGGGTGGTTAAATTAGCATTTCATACGCATTAGAACGCAGAAATATTTAGGGATTCTACTTTTAAGGTATGATGAAATTTAAAGTAATAATGACCATTAAAATAAATATTCGGCTATCATTTAAGTCATGAGAAATCAGGATTTGCCAAGTACAGAGTTTCAATTGGGTATTCGTTCAGTCAGGTATGTGAACTGATCGATATATATCGATTCCTCCTAATTTTACTACTTACGAAACGTTTAACGCATGCTAAGATTCCATATCATTACATTTGCATGGAGGGCAAGGGGAAAATTGAATAAGGAAGGTACTTAGGGTGACGGTCTTAAGTAGGTAAGACAATAATAAACTTGTTGATTGTGGTAACATGAATTCTCAAATTATGAACGTTTGCAGAGTATCACAAATAAAATTAACTTAAGAGCTGAACGAATTTCAACCTAATGCCTGATTTGTAAAATCAAATATCATGTACTCAGACGTAGAGGTGATTTGTTTGCTAGAAATCCCAGGATATTGCAACATGAATGTCATTTTAGACCAGGTCATATGGGTTTTAAAAATTCAAATAATAATTGTGTATCATGTTTCCGAATATAGTATGCCAACAAAATATCATATATTTCCGACGTCATTTATGCGACGTAAGTCTGAACGATAATCAACGCATCAATGTCGGGTATTATTACGGGAATAATGATGGCGTTTGGTCTTCTAACGAGCATGAAGGTAGGAAACTACGTTTAATGAGGCAGAATTGACGAACACAGCAGAATTGGATTTATAAGGAATTGCATTCGACTTACCAAAAGAGGTACTTACGCTCTAAATTCACATATTTTTTTTACTTTTCCGTTAAGCAATTCTTTTCTTTTCATTCCGCGATTACTTTCTACCCTCTTATATTGTCTGTTACTCTGAATAATCGTTTATTCTCTTTTTTGTCAGTTTGTGGGTATGTTGTGGGAGAATTTTCTTTTCATTTGAATTTGAACATATGTCATTTATGTAATTGCTTTAATTGTAACAATTTTGAACACCGTGTACCCCGAAGATAGGCCCCTAAAAAGGGTTTCTTCAATTCTATGTAAATAGGAATGAGAAAAAATTCTAATTTTCCTTTTTTTGAGCTTTGAAGTTATTGTTTATGAAGCTCTTTAAGTTACAGTAATGTAAAATCACAGACTAATCCTGTAATGTCCCTGAAAACTTAAAGGTGGATAATCCATTATCTAATCTATGTCAGAATCAAAATTCCACTTCAGTAATTGTTTTTCATATTCACTTAATTTCTGTTACTTCGTGTTTTGTGTGGATTTCACAGGATATTGGGTATAAAATATACAGGGTATAAAAATACACCTTCTGTTTTACATCATAAGGAAAATTATGGAGAATGAATAGTTGCTTCTACTTTTGGGGAAAAGTGAGGAACTGGAAGAAACGTAATAGAAATAAGTATGCCATTTATTATTTAATATTCCACCGTTTATGGTAGGGTTTGGATGTACACAGGCTGAACATGCGTACATTTCTTAATCTCTCTTTACAGGACAGGATTTTAAAATAAACTTCTTCAGTTCTGCATAAATTTCATTTCCCTTCATTCCGTCCAACATGCTCATTCTTTTCCTACGTCTACCTCGATTGCTCTATCGTTCTCCCTATATCACAGTCTAGCATTCCATCGCCAATTAAATGATCTGCATCCATCTTTCATCTTGATTAAACGGTCAAGCTTTCGAACCGTACAAAACCACGTTACTAAATAAAACATCCATTATTCTTTTCTCAACATTCTTACTCAACGTCCCTGTAATCAATTCTCTTCTTTTTGTGAAAGCTTTTTTGACATTCTCCATTATTTTTCTTATATTCATACAGACGTGACTATCTTGGTCCAAAACATTTCCAAGATAGGTAAACTTTTCCACCTGCTCTAGTTTTTACCCTTACGTTTAACGTTTGAATTAGCTCTCCTCTTTCTCGACAACCTCAAAGCCTTTGTTATGTTTACATTTTTTGATATCCCATAGCTATTACACTGATTTTCTGATGTGCTCAGCAATGCAGACATCCTCTTGGGATACTGGCAAAGTACCACTTGATCATACACCACACGCACGAGGCCAATCTACCGTATCAACAAAATCTACCGTAGCAAAAGAATTATTTTTTTGATACTATAACTCATTGTGGTTTGTTTATATAGTTAATGTTATTATGAATATTCATATGGTCTAAAAATTAGATATTTTAATGTCACTGGTGCATATTTTATTGTTATCAATGTTTATTCCTGACCCTGTTTTATAATGTGGGTGAATTAGGTCTCATAAAATATATCGGTTCAAAACGGGCGTTAATTTTTTAGTATTGAATATATTGTAACTAATATTTTGAGAGATTATCTTTTGCTATTGAATAATAAATATTGTTTGTAAACGGAACAACTGGGGCCGAATATCTGATAATATTTCTATCCATTCGGCTAGCGGCTGTTCGATAGGGCTTCCCTTTTTCTTTTGAAGATAAATTAGGCGGAATTCCAGCCGTAAATTGTTTCCGTTTCCCTTTGTTATTGGAAATCCTCGGCCCTCGGCTACATTTGTGTTGGTTCCTGAACTCGTTTCAGTACATCGCCCCAGACCTTATTTTTCATTACATTCGCGGAGGATTTCATTAACATTTGCTTTCTTTGTTCTTTATTTTAAATCATGTAGAGCTTTAATTTACGTATTTGATCAACAATGGAATTTAGTTCATTAATTTACTTTATATTTAATACATCTTAATTAATTCGGATGTCAAAGACGTTGGAAATAACCTAATTATGACCTGAGATTTTCTTCTCGTATCATAATGTCTGTTTCCATTTAGTTGCTCATTTTAATCGTTTGCTGCTTTCGGCATTGGCACCTCATAAGTAAAATTAGTGTCCGTTGATGGTTGAATGATCAGGAATATAATATATCATGTTCGTGATTTTTCAGTAATCACTTTCCTATTCATGCTAGTGCCCGGGAACCAATGTACCTTACTTATCAATCAGTGAAAACAACCACTCACAGTTATTCCTTGTGTGTACTACTGTTTCAATTATATTGATCATAACTTGTGGCATTTGCCCTTGATTATTATTTTGTGTTTTACCATTAATTTGCGGCCATAGTTCTCAAACCTCGCGTATTGATCATGACGCTTTAACGGAAGTTTTATATCGAGTTAAACATTTTATGTTTGATACGAAAATAATCATTATATTTTGGTTTGTACCGAATGGTGCAATTGTTCGTAATTTCCGCTTTGCGGGTTTAAGGAAAGGTACATATTTTCGTCACCAGTTTCTTGAGATTACTACTTTCTTATGTTTTTATCATGACTACTACCATACAGTTATGATAACGTCAGGTTCCTTTTATTAAGACATATAATTTTTATTGTTGGTTACGGTTCTTGTCTCCCGCTTCGCTTTTACGCATGTGTATTGATTCGCTTATCCGCCCTTATTCTCTTCATAATTACCTTCATTACTTGTTAGTGTACTCGATTTCCATATACAGTGCCTCCCTTTAATTCGATCTTCCGCCTGTCCTTCATGATTGTTTTAGACTTTGCATAACCTTGTACAACTACCTTCACTGCATAAAAAATGATAATCTTGTGTGTCCAACACTCTATTACTTTTAATGCGGTATCTTTTTTTGTCACTTATAAAAGTAATTTTAACGATTAGATGTCGTTTATTAAAGTTCTCAGTGCTATTAATTTCAAAGGTTGACCTTTGTGTAACAATTAATTGCAGTAATGAAATTGTAAATTTCATGTCATTTAGATATGTTTTATTGCAGATAAGACGATGTAGAAAATTATGCAAGCAAAATTATTGGGTATAAGGAGATGTTGAGGCATTCAGATGAATTTGCAGTTTCAAGTACCGTAGTGTTTATATATCTGATTTTTGCGCTTTTAGTGTCTGAGGATAAAATATCATTCCAGTAGTTATTTGCCTTTCTTTGTGATACCTTTGCATAGCCCGGGTAAAGAAAGCTGATGTATTGGACCGTTTGCTCTGTTAACTACTGTTCTATGTTTTTTTCTAATCTATTGTGCTATATAAGCCGAATATATAAGATTGTTGTCATGTTGATAAAAACTTCTAACTGCATCATCAGTGGTTATAATTTGTATTTATTCATCGGTAGACATGATAGTGTTACAGATTGCGAAAAATAAAGTTTGAGTCCTGGGTACGTTGGAAGCAATCAATATCGACTCAAATCATTATGTACCACAAATTTGAGATAAATAGGGAGATTAAATACGTTTGAGTTTTTCCTTTTTTTATAAACTTTCATATTTATCGGGATATTTTTATATTGATCGAATTAAATGGCCTCCTTCAAACCAGATAATTAATTTAATCGTCACGATCCTTAGCGATCTAGTATTGATCTTGAATTGATAGGATTTTCGCAGTCTGTCGTTTGTCCTACTCACAGCTTACTTTAGGACATAAGTCACCCCTTTTAAAATTCCGGACACAATTTTTAAATTCACTTTCCAGATATATTGGAGCAAATGAGGCATTTACTCGATGTGGACCATGGTCGGGAAACGCCCGATTTGGCTGCGATTAAAACGCTCGAGAAATCGTTACGGACTTATTCTGGAGCACTTTTAAGCCTTCTCGAATAACGGAAATGTGTAAAAATAAAACTGGGTTCACCAAAGCGCGCGTCTGTTAGGACATTTGGCCGAAGCGCTTTCATCATAAGTAATGCAATGGCCGCTTAGTGAGGCTCAATCCGCGGGAGGGAAGGGGAGAGTGAGGAGTGTTTGGAGTGAGGGAGAGGGGGGGGCATGTAGGGTAGGACGAAGTGGGTGCGGGCGAAACAACCCCCTCGTGGGACTTATATGTAGGTGAGCTTTTTGGGTCCCAGTAAGGTGCCACCGCCGCGGGGAGGAAATGTTTTTCGGGGAATTACCGCGCATGCCTCCCCCCTCCCTCCTTGGGCTACCTTGTGCCGGACGAGCCTCCCGATCCCCGCCGGCCCTCCCTCCAAGCCCCGTGCGTTACCCCCCGCGTTCCTAAGTGCCGGGCGGCGTAACCGTCCTACGACGCTGCCCTTTAAAGTCCCCGCCGCGCCCCATTCTCCCTCCACGACTCCCTCCATGCCCCCACCACGACGGCAGCAGAGGTCACTGTCGCCGAGGCGCCGCGTTGGCTCCGCGCCAAGTATCTGGAGTGAGCGGGGGAGGGAAGAGCGGAAGAAGGCCTCCTCCATATTTGATCAACCGTCGAGATCTTGGGTGCGGGGGAGGAGGACGTGGGAGAAGGGAGGGAAAGTGGCCCGCGGAGGGGATACTCGCTGGGAGCCTGGAGCTTACCCCCCGGCCACCCGTTGCGGCCCCGCTAATCCTCCCCGCCTACTCATTCGCGAAACCTTCCCCTACTTCATGCTCAATTCTCCTCCCCCCCTCCTTCGACCCTTCGGAACCGTCAAAAGTTCGTAGCGAGCGAGATGTGTTTATGTTTACATCGTTCGAAAAAAAGGGACACCCACAAAACCCTCAAACAGGAAAGAAGATAGCTTAACAGTATGACTAACATCTAAACATCCAATGGAAAATTGGTCATGGTAAAGTTAAACACACACTTACAGCGAATTAAAATTAAAGAGAAAGAAATATTCACCAGACAGTAAATGAGAAAAGCATGAGAACCACACTCACAGGCAAACACATGTTCAGGTGGCATATTGGGTCACATGATACGTCATGAGCCGGTCACGTGGGAGCGAGCGCCCTTGCCCCGCTCACATTTTTTAGAGCAATATTATCTCCGTCTTCCTGCCGGTCGTGAAGCGGGTAAATCCTGTGCCGGTATCCACGGATGGCCGTCGTCACTTTTTATGGTGGGAGGGAGCTGGCTCAGCCTCCTCCTCCCTCTTCCCTACACCACCACGAGAAACCAACACCACCACCAGCATCGAACCTCCATTTCATCCCCCTCCCGAGTACCATTGCACCCTCCCCGCCCTCCCAACCAGCACTCTTCCCCCTTCCGTCCACTGTTAGGGATGGAGGACACCCCCGAAGGGACGTCTTCCCTCAAAATGGCGGTGTCGTGTTGCCTGTAGTAGTAGTGGTGGTGGTCGACGTCGTCGTCGTTTTTCCCTCCCTCTCCCCCCCATCCCGCCCGCCGCCCCCCCCGCTCTCTCTCTCTCTGTCTCCCCCTTGCGTCCTCCGTCTCTCCCGCCGGTAATCCTCGCCCCGCCCGCTGGGATGGGAACGGCATCTCCCGAACCGTCTCTCTCTCTTTCGCTCACTCTCCTCCACCTTCCTCCGCCACTGAAGTCTCGAAATGCCAACTACAGCTGGTTGAAGGGGACCAAATGCCTCCATACAACGTACAATTTGGCCCGGATTCAACCAGCTAAAGCCTAGCACCGAGCGAATCTTGCAACGCGGCGTCCCAACGGACGTCCGGTATTAGCCTCTCTCCTCCGTTTAGCTCCTGATGGAGAGGTGCGTCTGCTCTCTCACCAGTTCTTCCACTCTTCTTCGTGTAACCAACTTGTGTGCAAGAATAACAATAGTAATCCATTTGACAGACAAAATCGGGCGAAGGAGGTATGTTTGGGCGTAGAGAAGGGAAATTGTGGTGGGAGGGCGGATGTACACGGTGGACAAAGAGGAAAGAAAAGATACAGGATAGACAAGTTCAAGACACAAAACGGGGTTCGAACAAACTTTCACCAGAAATAAGTACAGGCTAAATCCAAACGAAATATAAAAATCAACTCTTTGGAAAAAATGATTAGTGACTTAACTTATTGTACCCCAACCATATGCAGAAAAGGCTTTAAATTCGCCCCGACTACATGCGGGCACCCAACTGATTTCGGAGTTTTGTTTTTTACTCAGGCTATTTTTTTAGCGGAGCGGAATCCATGCGGAAACAATTGAAACTTGATATGCACACAAACGATGGATGGTCTGCGGGAGAAGGCTTATTTAAAGCAGGGAGAGCTATTCCGAATGGGAAAAATAAAGAAGAAGGATCGGTTTAGGGTGGAGACGAATCTTCAGTATCCCGTCTGAAGGAGCGGAATGGGATGAGGCAAGAAAAAGGGAGAGAAACGAGAGAGTCTCGGGTGGGCGTTGTGGGGCGTGCGTGTGGGGGGCGTAGGTTGGTTGGACGGGTGGATATTTCTCGTCGGGAAGTTGCCCGAGCGCCGTCGGTAAAAATAAGACAGTGGGGTACCGGGGAAGGGAAGGTATGAGGGGAGCCTGCGGGCGGCATTTTTAGAATGAAGAGGAATGTTATAGACGAGGGAGGGTGGGGAGAGAAGGGAGAAGAGGCGGGCGTCTCGCGTAAGTACGTTTTGAAACCTCAACTCTCGCCCTACATGAGGTAACAACGGCTGAGTGGAAGAGGAAGAAGAAAGCAGTAGCAGCGGCAGCTAGTATCGGCAGGGATATTTGAAAGTGGATAGCGGCGGCGTGCCCTGGAAAGGAGGATTCGAGGGGAATGTGTGGCTGTCAGCGTTTCCCGAATTGGGGTGTGTGTGTGTGGGAGTGGGGACGGTGGCGGGATTGGGTTGGCGGGGAAGGCGTGGGGGAGGTCGCCACTCCCCTCCGCGCACTGCCCCGCTCGCCCGCCTGTGCTCCCCAGTCTTAAACTGCCACCGCCCTTCCCCTCTCCCCGTCACCTGCATCCCCTTATCTATCTCTATCTAGCCCCTCCCACCCCACGATCCCTCTTCCTTTCCCAGTCTCCAACTACTCTAAAACCTCTCCTCCTCCCATTCCAGATACCCTCCACGAGCGACCGCGCGCCGCGGTGATCAATTAGGACGCCGAACCGATAACGCCAGGAAGGGATTCTCGCGTAAATTGCAGTGTTGTAGTGCGGGAGAAAGCGCTTTTGTGGCGAAACCGCGCGCGGCACCGACTCCCCTCTCCCCTCTCTCGCTCAGCCCACTCAACCCCCCCACCACTCGTGTCCCCCCCCGCCCCTGACCAATTCCCCTTCGCCCACTTGACCGGCGGTCGTTCAGCCGTCATACCGGGCTCTCGTGAATGCCCATCATCTCCGCGTCTCCTGCACGCCTCTCTGACGCCACAGCTTGGCCGCCTCCGCCCCCCTTTCCGTCCCGTCCCTTCCAGCCTCCCAGGTTTTCTGGTTCCATTCACTTCCCCCGCCCATGCCCGCCTCATCAACCCATCCTCATTGAAGGTCCAACCTCAACGGATATTCGTCGTCTTCGGAAAAGGTGGTTTTGTCTTATCTCTCAACCTCCCTCCTTCACTCTCCATTCCCTTTCCCCAGCCTTACACCCCGACGTTTTAGTATAGCCCTCTGGCTCCCCAAACCACTCGTCTCTATCGGGCAAGAATGCCATAAATAGAGTGCGAGATCGGTGGGCCGTCTCAATCCAGGAGGACGACTCCCGTCGCTTTCCGTCCTTCTAACGAAGGAGAGGTCGTCGTTGGAATATCGGGAACAGGATTTGAACCGCTTGGGTCGCGTTCTTGTCATTCAACCTGCACCTAAAACGGGCAATTTTGAAGCTTCCCCACTTCGCACCATCACTACCCAGATGCGTCATTTCCCAATGAGTGTATGTGAAACGCTGGCGTTTAATGCGTAGTTCTATTTTGGGTGGAGGTCTTTCGAGTCTGCATTTCCCCGCGCTTCCAATCAGGACTCGCCGGAATAGGGCAAAGTGCGTCGTGCTTTCCCGCACAGTTTTTTTTACCGATTTTCCAGGTGGTAACCTAGCGTTTGCTTGCAAATTATGCTAAATCGGAGACGTTAGTTCCGCGTGTCGCCTTTGTCATTCGATAACATTTTAAATGATAATGAAGGCTGTTTTGCGTGATTTGGGGAAAAGTTTATCTGGATCCCGAGCAAGAATTTTTTTTTGGAATCATAATTTACCTTCCTACCACTAATGGCTTTCCGGTATAGAGAAGGGGGGGAGACGTGTTGGAATGGATATAAAGGAAGCGAGGACGTATTCAGGATATTCTTAGGTTTGCGGCCGTCGCCTGGAGAGAGAGGAACCCAATATTGAAGATGTACCCGGAGGAGCGGCGGAAGAAGGGAGGAAAGGGGAGAGTGACCTAAAAGGGTGTCCGGGGAAAGGATTCGGGTGTCAGCATGCTGAGGTCGAGTTTCAAGGGCAACCGAGAGAGAGAGGGCGAAGGGAATCTTAAGTCGGCGTGGAGGAATTTCGCCGTTTATAGGGTGGGCACTGTGGGATTTCCTTTAGTGTGACAGCTGGGAGATGGGTTTTAGAATGAGCAGTGGAATGCCTTGGGTGAGCAAGGAAAGAGGATGAAACTAGCTGGATAGAGTAGGGTGAAGATAGTAGTAGAGTCGAGAGGAGCCATGCGTTGGAGATGGAGGAAAGAGGAAGATCGATTCAGCGAGAGTGTCACATTACTGCCGAGGTTTAAAGGGAAAGGATAAATACCATCGTTTCACTGTTAAATAGTTGGCGGTGCCAAGTGAGCTCCGTATCTTATATACTACCAATTATTATTTTGGGGCATCTTTCCCAACTACGTGGTAAAGTCGACTCTCGAAAGGAAAGAAGAAGATAAAAAGTAGTTTTTGGCAGGTTATATAGAGTAATAGTTGGACTAAAGTAGGCCGCTAAAGCATTTCAACATCAGAATGAAAAAGAAACACTTAGCTAGGGGAAAACCTTGTTTTTATACACGCTCTCCATGAGGTTTGTGGTCGTTCTCGTGAACGCGACACTCTTTTAAGGTTCAGGAAAGGAAAAAAATGGGGGAGGGTCTCAACTGATTGCTCTCCGTTCCTCACTTCACTTCTTCTTGGTCTCTTCCGGGGGAATCCAGTCGCGGCGCGGTCACAGTGGGAGGCCGCTTCCTCTCCAGCCGCTCTCTCTCTCTCCGCCCTCTCCGTCGCGTTTTCACCCCCCGCCGGGCTCACTTTCCCGGCCGCGCACTTTCTCCCGTTTTCACTTGGAGCACTTCACCCTCCTCCCCCGCCCCCCAGTCGGGAAAAATCACACTTCCGGTATTGGGTGGGGGGATGCCAAAGGTCGCATCACTGACTCCGCGACCAACACTCGGGGAGTCCGCGTTGTCATTCGTTCAGGGATGAGGGGTTTCTCCGGGGTGACAGGGCGTTAGAAGAGGGAATCTGCGGGGAGGGAATCGGAGAGGACAGAGTGAGAAGGGATCTTAAGTGCATATGTGCTCGCGTAGGTATATATATGCATCTCTCCATCTCGTTGCGTGTCGACTTCCGTGGGCGTGGGGGCGACGAGAGTATGCCGCCCGGTTAAGGTCACTCACTTAAAATCCCACCCTCGCCTTTCTCACATCCATGAGCAAAAGTGAACTGTCCACTAGTTTTCTTGTCTCCACCTCCTTCCGGTCTTGCGGAGACGTCCTCCCTTGATTCCCTCGGCGGTGATATTAAAGGGAGAAGGCTCTGGGTTTCGTAGGGACGAGGTTTTTTTAAAGGGTATATATGTGTGTGTCTCGGGTAGGGGCGCCGTGAGAGGCAGGCAGGGAACGGGAGAAGACGGGGATTCGTCTCGCGGACGGATTTCGGGCGGAGGAGGCGGAGGGGGATATCGTGAAGGGATGTCTCTTCAGTCCACCGTTTTGGGGGCTATTTAAAGACGCCGGGAGGGCAAGGCGCCTGCCTCTCGAGACTACTCTCTCGCCCGGAGTCACCTTGGGTAGTCGTCGCGACGCCGTCTCGACGTCAACTCCCCCGAACGACGCATTCCTCTCTCTGCTGCTGCTCCCACCCTCGCCCCCTCCCCTCCGGCAGCCTCCCTACCCCCGCTTTTGCCCCCTCCCGCCGCCACCCCCCCTCTCTCCCTCACACTAGCCGGCCATTCCCGACTCGCCAGTCCCTCGCCCGCGACTGAGCATCAGCACGAGATGGAGGCACACGAGGGGAACGGGGGATCGAAGTAGGGTGGGTAAGGAGAAGGGTGCGGTGTGAACTCTTCTTCTCCCTCCGCCGCCCTCTCCGTCTCCTCTCCGGAGGGGGCGAGAGGAGGAGGTAGCGAAATTCCACCCTCCCTCCCCGTCCTTGCCTTTCTCTTGCACGAGCCCCCTCGTCGGTGTATGTGTGCCCGCCGAGTCCCCGAGAAGATAGAAGAGGACCCAGCGACTCCTCTCTCTCTCTCTCTTTCCTCCCACGCCCCCTCCCGCTGCCCCCGAGCCCCCTTCGTCCTTCCCGATCCGCCTCCACCTCCGCCGGCGCCCTCTGCTCCGCGAATGGAGGGACTGGCAGCGGCAGCGCCATCGTTGGCGATGGCAGGCACCCTCCTCTCCCTCTTCCACACCCTCTCCCCCGCACCCTAAGTCGCCCTCCCTCCCCTGCGGCCCCTCTCCTCCCGCGACGGCGGCCGCGAGAGGGGAGGGAGGCTGTGTTGGGGTGGCGCCCGCGCAATACCGACCCAGGCTCCCTCCCTCACGCCGAAAACTCTCCCTCCCTCCCTCTCCCCCTTTCCCCAGTCCGCCCCGGGGCTCTGTTTTTGGAATGGCTGCCCCCGCCTCCTCCTCCTCCTCCTATCCACATACCCCCCCCCACATCCTCCGCTCCCCTCCCTCTCTCCCCTGCCTTCCCGCGGGATCCATGCGTGCGTGTGTAAGTGTATGCGTGGACGCGGGTTTGCGTTATTTCTGGAGGTGCTGCCGCCACTTCTTTCGGGTCGTTCCCTTCCCCTTACTTTCTTCTTCTCCTCCTCTTTCCCCATCCGCCTCCCACAGTTTTCCATCCTTTTTCACAGCCTCCTCGCACTCCCTCCCCCCGCGCCGGCCGGATCTCACTTATATCTCCCCCACCCACACATTCCCTCTCCCTCACATCCTCTCCTGTCCTCGCCGTGTTCCCCGCTCGACCCCCATTCCCCTGATTCGTCTCTCCGTCGTCTAATTCTACACATTTGCCTCTTACCCTTCAGCGCTATTCCTGATGTTCCTTCAAGTTTTACGACTCTCTTCACTTATTTTTTTTACTTTTTTTCCTGTAATTCATACTATTTTTTCATTTGCCTCGCGTAACTTATCCAAATATGTCATTTCATATTGTCGACGAATTATTTATTTGATTATTTTGGAATAATTTTTAATCATTTCTTTGTGTTTTTTCGGGTATTAGAGGATTTTTTTGTTATGGAGTATCAATCGTGTAAGTATTTGGGTTTGTTCTACTGCCATCTAAATTAAAAACACTAGTTTAATGAAGACTAAACTACCAGATGCATTAATATTTCTTGGATAATTATAATCTTTTACCCAATTATATACTTTTTAACCTTATACACACAAGTATTTAAGCGTAAGCCTATAAAGATCGCCTCATGTGTAAGTATTGTCACTTTAGTATGTTGAATAAGGGTCTTTTCCACGTAGTGAAACTTGAACTTCCACTGCTCTAAAGTTCATAATGGGAAACGAATGAAGAATTCTTTCCCGCAAACCATGTGTTTGATAAGATTTCATTATCTGCAGCTTAGACGTAACCACGTCTGTAGCCAATCATTTTCCTCAGTCGTACTCTTTTTAACGCGTTTATATTTAATAGTTTACTTTTCCATGAAAGTAAAAAATGGTTATTCAGTGTTTTTTCAATGGTGATAGTATATTTTTTTAAATTCATGCTAGCTTGTCAGTACGTCCGAATGTGATTGAATTTTTTTTAATATTTGGATCAATAACACTGCAGTGAACTTGTCGAGACTTGAAACCATGTGCCCCTTCTATAATTACATGGGAAAGGGTGTGTCTTTAATGTAATTGAGCAAAAGTATGTCATTGGTTGGACCAATCATGGTGTTCACTAATTTGGATTGCATCGTGTTTTGAAAACAAATTCTTTCTTATGTATTATTTCACGGCTCGTGAGTGATGTAAAGACAAGCATCACGGTCTATCTCTTGGTTTTATTTGGTTAATCTCTGTTTCCTGTTATTTCCTATTTTGAAGGGGGTAATTTCACATTTTTGAAGTCTTCTGTTTTTCTTTCTTTCTCGTCGCTAACTCTAGACCATTCCTACTTAAACTCCAACTATGCCTCACTTTAGCAGCTTCCTATTTGTTCCCTCGCCTTGTTTTTGTGTTCTTTTTCTTGGCTTAGTCCATCACTGCATCCATTCTTCTACCACGAGTTTTTTTTGGTTAATCACATTTGATTATTTAATTTAAGGTATTTGTTAGCTGATGAACGTGTTGCGGATCGTTTGTAGAAAGTAAATCACCATTTATCGTTGCACTGAAAGATCTAGAGTAAATTTTATTAGCTTATGGCAAACAGCAAGGCTGACAACTTGTTTATTAATTTTTTGTTCTCCGGATGTTTATATTTTAAATTACAACCATCCATTTTCGTTAGGAAATTATCTTATTATTATTTTTTTAAGTCACTGTGAGATATCTTATCCGTGATTAATTTATAAAATCTTTACGGATTTCAAATAACAAAGTTTTTATTTTACTATCTAGGTAAACTTTGAATATCGGGAGATTATTTATGTAATAAATTATTTTTCTTACACATTAAGTAAATTTTTGAGGTATCTTTCCAATGAGGTAATTATTGGAGTCGTATTAGATTTAATTTAATTTTGAGACATCCCATGAAATCAAAGGAAATGAAAATTGGTATAGTGATTTTGTTGTAAATTATTATTTTTTCAAATAATATAGTTTAAACACTTATATTTATATATATACTAGATATATCTTCGGTAATTAGAATCCTGCTTCAACGTTTTTACTGAGTTGAGTACACTTTTTAACCTGATCAATAGTAAAGAAACCGTTTTACATTTAAAAATATTTTTCCAATGACAAAGGCTGTCTCCTCAATTGATTATAGTTATTTTTAGAGGCCCTGATTTGCTGTGGTAGGCAACCCCTCCAGAGGCCTTTTTTGATATTTTGGTATATTTGCAACTAATTAAAGTTTTTGTTGGTAGTAGACACAGTTAATGAGATTTTTTAAATGTGTAGTGAAAGAGCATATATACATTATATAAGTATGATTTCACATTTGAAGTGCTCGTGAGATTCAGGAGTACGTCTGAAGAATTCATAATATCAGAGAATAAAGGCACTATGATATAATTTACATACATACGCATTTATATCCAGCGTGTTTATTTTTTCAGATTGGAGCTGTTGTTTTCAGTCATTTACTTTTGTTACCTTTTTCCAGTATTCCCGTCTAAAATTGTCGCCGCCTTTCTTCCCTTTTTATTTTGAGATATCCTCCGTGATCACTAAGAACAGCGCTGAGAAAGCTCTCTTTAGAATTGCAGGAGAATTCTGTAAATTGCAAATACTTTCCGCCCTCTCCTCCGCTCGATAGTTTCCGAGGTCTTTTCCCCTGACATGTCGGGGGCAATAAAGCCCCTCTCGGCTTCGTTTCCTTCCGTCTGCCTCGCCCCTCTCCTGCCTCGACCCCGCTCTCTGCCTCCTCCGGCGGCGGTACCACGCTCTCGCATCGCCCCCACTCCCATCCAAATACCCTCGCCCGCTCCGCTCCTTTCCTTTCGCTGCACCCTCCTTGCCAATCCGCTCCCATCATGGGTAGATTCAATTTCTACCATAACGGGGGAGGGAGGAGGGGTTGTCCTTCCTCATTTTCCTCTTACATATATTTTAAACTTCCTCCCTCCGCGGTCACCATTCTCCCTTTTTCCCCTCCCGCGACCCATCCTCACCTAACCTGACCTCCCAGGGCAATCCGAATGCCACACAAACTTAAACTCCTATTCCATCTGCCCTATCCCCACTCCTCCCTCCCGTTGCCCTGCGGCACCGCTTTGTCGTGAAGGAAAGATTCCTTGTTGGCCGATCTCCAAGGATGCTCAAGTTCCAATCTGGTCCAAAGGATTGAGCGCCTCGTGTCTTTATGCATGTCTCTCTCTCTCTCTTCCTTTCCACGCTTCCTGCATCACCTTCACCCCGTCCCGGGTGCAGAGAGGCAGTAAAATACAAGGACACGGTCCGCATTGCAATAACAGTGGAAGTTTTTTTCCTCGTTATTCGGCGCCCCGTCTTTTTCTCTCTTCCATTGCGACACCGCGAGATCCCTTCTCAACCCCACCCCTCCCATTCCGTTCATCCTGAATGGCATGCGACTTGAACTACTCACGCTCCGTCGGAGAAGCCTGAACTCCGGGGGCACGGACTCCAGTCACGCACGACCATTCGACTTTGAAAACGTCGACTATTTCGAGAATTGCGTCGCACGTAGGTCGTGATGTCCCGCTGTTCTGGCCTAGGCGTGAAGTTATTTCCTCGCGGAGAATGCCTTTGCGATGTTCTATTTAAAAAGAAAATTAATCCTAGCGATAATACCTTATTAATGAGGTTTTACCAAACACTTATCTCCCAAGGGAGGGTTTGGGAATTGTAAGTGCGCGTTATTCTCCCGTGGACAGTGATGTTGAGGTATGTATCCGCTCCTTTATTGTGGGGTAATGCTTCACTGATTTTTTCGTGATTGCACTTGAAAGCGAACATTCTCGTGGGTTTTCGGTGAGGATTGATAAGGGTTGGAATGTAGGCGAGCAATTTTTCGTTCAACTGCAGTTCACGTTTGTTTTACGGTAGCAGTTTCTGACTTAAGTGCAGTGTTGATTTTAAATTTGATTCTAATGTCGAGCAGGGTATTTCGTTAGTTATAATGGCCGTGCAGTTTCCTTTGTGCCGTCTCATGCCGTAGCGTGGTCTCGTCAGCCCCGTTATTCGCGTAAAAAAGTGAGTATGAAAATTTTGCAATCGCGTGTACGAGCCAGTATACCCTGGTATCACTGCATCTGAAAGCTGTTGGTAATGTTATGTTGGATAAATTCTCCCGCTATCTTACCCACGGGGTCTTTTTTCTTATCCCTCTCACGAACCCAAGTTTCCGTCCAGAGGGACCGCATCGGATCAGAAACGGAGGAAAGGCGCGCTACGCTCCCCGCATGGATCTGCTCACTGCACCTATGCGCTTCTGCAGGACGCCGTTCCCGCCCCAAAAGTATCCTTAACCCCTTCGCACCCCTGCAATCCATACACCACCACATCCCACTCTAACCCCTCCTCCTCACTCAACCTAGGGCATCGCAAGGGAGTTCAACTGAGGCCTCGACCCCCCACCCCCATCGTTCCTGCCATCCACCCCTGCCCAACACCCTGCTCTTTCTTACACCACAACGTCTAGCCCCGTTCAGCCGCAGCCTAATCAATGGCGCATTCTGGTATGGAATATCCAATTCACTCCTCTCCTGCCTCCCTCTCTCTCCGTTATAACATTCTAGTTATGCCATCTATAATCCCCCCCTTTGAGTTCATCTCCAATTCTTTCCCCTTATCCCCGTTTGATACTCCTACGACTATCCCATTTTATTTTTTTCACACTTAATTTCACATAGGCGCGAGAACTGTCGTCGGGACTATGTTCAAAACCTTTATTTCCCTTCGGCTTTTTCTTCTCTCTCTCATACGCTCCTTTCTCCATTCCTTCCTCTTCATCACCGCCAATTCTAGGAGCAATCTGCCAATCCTATCTCTTTTAAGTCCTCTAGGATGAAAATAACACCCTTCCAATCTCGCACCAGTCTAGTCATTCAGGTCATTCATCTTCTGTGCATCACAGGAGCGGTTCGATCCCATGTTCATCACGCCGTCTCCATCCGCGTGCAGTTTCCTGCTTCGCGAATACGTGTATTCTAACCTCCTTAACGCTCGTGCGGAATCCTACCCTCCACCCCCTTTTCACCTCCAATTCCACATCGGCGCGCTTCCCATTTCGATCCCACCCATGTCCCGAGCACATCCCCCTTCTACTCCGGCACCCCTTTTAGTTCTCTTTATCCGTTCGTTCGTAACTCGTGTGTGGGCGCGTTGTGTTCTACACGCGCGCGTGTGTGTGTGGCTGCTTCCCTCCTTTCCACCTTCATATCACTCCGTCGTGTGCCCATCACATTTCATGATTCCCTTTTCCGTTCGTCCCGTCGCCTTTCCTCGGCCTTATTATTTTCGTCAGTCCGTCGACGGGAGTGTAGCTGCGCTTACCCAGTAGCACCGCGCGGTTTCCTCAGTCGCAACCGACGCCTCTCCTTCGATCCACCCGTGACGAGGCTCTCATATCATGTTCGTGTCTTCCTCCGCGTCCAAAGAGAGGACATCTGCCCTCCTCAGAGTGTGCATTCGGTAATCGACATCTCTCCTCTTCGGGATCTCTCTGTTAATCTACCCTTCAGATTGCTATTGTTCGATGTTACTGGCCTCCAGTGGATTTATTTTACCTTCTGAAGGCGTTGTCAGGGACTTCATCCAAACCTTAAGATCGGACGAATCCGCACTTTACGCTAAGAGTATCGGTTCACATGACATCCCTTACTTAATGCATTATCGATTTTCGTTGGACCACCGGGTGTCCTGGCATCTATCACAGCCGCGCGAGCTTCTACTAACTTTCGATTTGTTTTTTCGATACGTATTCGATCATCCATGAATTTAGCAAGGGTTATGCCCTGCTATTGGTTCTTGGATTGATCTTTCGTGTTCCCGCGGCGTAGTAGTAGCTTTTAAATTTTAAGTGCTTCATCGGGTGAGATTGTCTCCATCTATAAATGCTGTGGCATAAAGGATATTTATCATGGCACACTATCTAAACGCTGAAGTCATCGTATCCGTTGCTGAGATTAAATCCGATCCTCTACTTAAATCGTTGCTAAGGTGTCTGATGTAATAATTTTCGCTGAGTTTACCTGAGCATTCATCGTGCATATTAATAATACAGAAACACTTTAATAATTTCGAAATATAGGCTTATCTGATAACTTACTTAAAATACAGTATTTATAAATTACTAATCTACCATTGGTTCTCCCATTTCGCCGTTTTACATCATTTTATTAATTCCTGCAGTGAACGTATACAGGTTCCAGCTGCTGTAATATTTCACGATTTTATCATATTTTCTCTCATTTGCAACTTAAATAAAAACTCAATATAAAATATTGAGCCTCGGCCAATTTTCGTTGGCTTCTTTATCATATTTTATCTAATTCGTTTTGTTACTTCGTGTAATGGTAATTAGAATCGATACATTTAACGTGAAGTGAATTCCTGAGCATGAATCCGTTACTAAAATAATGTTCTATTTGCCAACCCTAATAGCTAGATTAAAAAAACGATCAATACCGCACCAGTGCCAAGAGTAGGCAATTAAAAATAGTGACAAACTATAATTTTATAATTCTACAGTTTTTTATATAGATATGAACCGAATTTCGACGTTCAAAGCCATCATCAGACCTCATAATGACGTTGAACGTTGTTGCACCTGTGTAGTGTCTAGTAAAATATTGTGGAATTACAATGTTCTAATTTTTCACTTTGAAATTAATCGATTTGATAAAGTTTCGCTTCAAACAACCAATGTATCATAAGGTTTTCCCTACACCTCCAAATTTACGTAAAATTGTTTTTTTTTTGAGGTTTAATGGCTAAAATATAAAAGAGTTTCAATTGACCCAGTGAAAAATAGTTCATGCGACACGACATTCTTCCTCAAGAGTCCCAATCTCTCGGGACTGTATTCGTCGCGTTGGCAGCACTGTTCGCTTGCTCGCTAACCCCCCCCCCCCACGCCTTAGCATCTTTGCACCGCAGCATTCGTCGTGGCTCATCTTACGAATCCACAGCCACCTCCATCCCTCCTTCAACCCCCCCCCTTCCCTCACCCGCCCCGACCGCCCTTTCCCCGTCTAATGTGCCGGAAAGTCTCATTTCTTCTTGGATCACGTTCGTCCCCCGTGCCTCCTCTCCGCGAGTCCCCCTCTCTCTTGCCCCTGCCCCCCTCTGATGCACACGCTCCCCCATCCCACATTCGACCCTCACTCACACACGTACGCGCCTCTTCCCTTTTTAACTCTCATACTTCCCAGTCGAGCCTATCCCACCCACCACTCACTTGCTCCCACCCCTACCAAGCCATCCCCTTCACTCCCTTCCTTGCCCCCTCCCTCCCATATCCCGGTGAGCCTCCCTCGAAAGGTTTCGAATCTTCCTCGTCGGCAATCTTTCCGCTTTCCACCCGAACTCCCTTACAAGTACCCACCTCCCCCCATTCCCTCCACCTCCCTCCGCCACGAGAGGAGGGATAAAAGAAATAAAAAGTTACCCCTTCCTCGTTGCGCCGGTGGGTCTGCATGTTTACACGATTGCGCCCCCCCCTTCTTCTCTCCTGCACACTTTTCTTCATCACCTCCAACCACCATCCGCATCTGTCCCCCTCCATCCCCCGGCCCTATCCCCCACGAATCTCTCTCTCTCTCTACCATTTTTTCCCACCCGGAGAAGGAGGACTTTTCCTCATTATGTACGCCGAAGGGGTTGAAAACTGGAACTTCATGATTAGAACCATTTCCACTCATTCGAGTCTTGAGGGTCCACTCCATCGCCGCGTTCACGGACCTGCGCGCTGAAACGACCATTTTCATTCCCCTCCCTCCCCTTTTCTCCCCTCTCCGCTCTCTTCCTCATTCTCCTCATCCCATTCCCCACCCCGCCCCTTCCAGGCCCTCCCTACAATGCCTTTTATGAGGGTAATAGGTTTACGGAATTCTCCCCATAACTTCTCTCTTATCACTACTTTTGGAATCTCTTCGGTGATTGATCGTATAAGTTTGTTTTGGAGGGGCGTTCCGGGTTAAAAATTAAAAGAAATCACTTACTTTTTTTGGCCTCTTATCCTGTTTTTCTCATCCCATAAACGTTGATTTGTGGAGGCTCTTATTTTCGTTGGAGATCTTTTGACCAGTCCTTTTGATAAATACTCCCGGAAACAGTTGACGCTCAAAATGCAAGTGGAAACGAAGTGTTCTCAGAGTCTCTTAAGCTTTGGGCTTTCTTGATTATTGTATTTCCCTTGTTTTTAATCGAATTACTTTAACGAATGTACTTATTGCTAAGAAATAATAGTTTATTTTGTCTAATCATTGATTAATTTTAATGCCATAAGATTAGTGTAACATGCGCGCCTAAGTTTGTCATTGGAATCTCTACAGGAAAAATCAAAGAAGGACTTAATTATTCTTGTGTAACAAAATTTAAAGTCCAGTTAACAAATGAAACTATTGGTAACAACTGAGTGGCTTTAAGTCGTTTAAAAGTATTAATTGCTACGATGATAGGGCGATGTTGTCAGACTATTCAGATTCTGTTTCAACCTCGTAATAGTGACAAATGTTGATAACAGGTATTACGCTGTATCATTCGTGACGAACGCAATGACGAATATATGTATCGAATGTTTTCTGGACATTGAGGGAAAAGATGGCTCAGTCAAATCATCACTACAATGTTTTAGTTACTTTGAACATAATGTTGCGGACATAATATTAGTAGGGTAAACGTCTAACTAAAGGTTCTCTGCTTACCTAAATCGTAATTTGATAAATTTTAACCGTGTTTTGATATCCGTATTTAATATAACTCTGCGCAACGATGTCGTGCATTCATGCAATAATCTCAAATCCTTCGAAGGGTTTTTATAATGTCACTCAAGTCCGTAACGGTATTGACACTGACTCGAGGTCGTGGTGTGTCTAGAATGCTCCTAACTGAGCCATCTCAGCGTGCGTACGTGGACGGGAAAGATCATCCATCCTCGCCTTTCGTCGCCTTGTGTGAACGCAAACAAGAAGTGACAAGAGTAGGTGCGCGACGCCTCTTCCCCGCTTGTGAGCGCGAGCGCTCCTGAAGAAAGGAGCGGAGTCGCCGGCTGCGGAAGATGATTCGAATGTGTCGCCCCGCCCCACAGTCAAAAGGGCCGCGCCCCCCCCCCCCCCTCTATTCCACCCTCGCCCGCACCGCCCTGTGTCGCCGTGCTCCCGGTCGCCCCGAGGGCCACAGGATTCCTGTCTCTCCGACCGTCCCTCTCCATATCCCTCCCGCTTACTCCTCCTCCCCTGTACTCACATTTTCATGTTTTCACCGTCCTCTTGACCTCGGTAACAGGTTGAATGGGGCTCGGGGTTGAGAAGGGGAGACAGAGGGCTTTTCCGCGGAGGAGTCATTAGGTGCCTCCCTCCCTCTTTTCGTCAACCAGTCGCAGTCTCCTTCAGACCTCGCCGCCACCCCCTCCCCGGCTCCCTCCCCCCTCGTGTCCCGCCCTCTCTTTTCAACACCCTCGTCTTTTCTCTTCGCTTTCCAACTATTCATATCTTTCTGTATCATCTCCATCTGCACTCCCTCCATACTTGCTCCCTTGTATCTTCCTCCCCCTTCCTCGATTCTCCCTCTTTAATAAAAATAAAACTCATCTCCAATCTTCTCACTCTCAAGTCTCTTTCTTTTTGTCTGTCTCTCACGTCCATTTAATTTTATTTTTTGCTGCTCTTATTTTTCCTCTCCCTTTTTCATTTCCCTCTTTCTCTCCTACTCACATCCCCTCTCTTCACCATCACATGTATTGCGTGGGAATCTGCCCTTTTTCTCTCTCTCTCTCTCTCTCTCTCTCTCTCTCTCTCTCTCTCTCTCTCGTAAGTGCCGCACGAAAGAGTAACTCAACCTGTCTCTTTGAAGACCACGTCGAGTGTGTTTCATCTCTAATTTTTTCCGCATCCGAAAAGGCCCGTTCTCCTCTCCCTATTTTCAATCTCTTTCCTTTCTCTTTACCACAGCGGCCAAATGACGGCACACTACCCCTAACCAATTTTCCCGACATTCCTACATCCAAAGGTTTGTGTTTTTTTCGCGAGAGCATGACTTCCTTAACATTTTTCATTGCTTGAGAGAATTTCATTCGGCGATTGAATGCCCTTTTCTCGCGGGTGCAATTAAAATCTCGAAATGATTGCGTCTCCCATGAACTAGTATGCTTAATGCAAGTAAACTAGTGTTTTTGTTTGAGTGAGTGACTGATTCGTTGCGCGACGTTGTATGTGGATCACGAATTTAAATTTTCTGCCGTTCTCGGTTATTACACTCGAATAATACTCGCACCCGGGTCTATATTTTCCGTTTTTATGCCATTTTGTCGTGCAGTAAGTTGATGCCATCGAAACATTTTATAGTGTTGCATAACAACTAAGGCATTAGCTGTTCTCGGTTCACAATTATCAAAAATTTGGATGAATACCTGAGGTTAATATGAAATGTAAATGTAACGCTACTTGTGAGGTTTCATCCAAAACATCCTCTCGCCTACTTATGCTAATCATTAAACGAATAATTTAAATAGATAGAGATAAGAAATCTTTTTGAATTCATAAATTACGTGCCTATGCGCTTCTTCCCGTTGAAGACGATTATATGCGAAATGTACGGAAACCGTAAAAATTGTGTTAATTATATTCTTTGATAAAAAAATTCGAAATGATCCTAAATAAATGTTATCATGTTAACTTATCTCCAAGAATACATTGTATTGAATTCGGCAGAAGTTTGAATGTATAATGCGGGGTATCAACGTTATTAGTGTCATTATTGAATTAGCCAGTACAGTGATGTGTTTAGTACACTTTAGTCACGTACTTGGTTTTCGTGTAAGTAGATTTACGGTAGGTGAAGGTCCCATATCATCCTTATTCGCATGTGGAATTTTAAATTCGACATTCATGTTGACATTGATGGGGCTCTATAAAGCTGCGTCCATACACACGATGAACAGCATCTTGTGTAAGTGGTGACTGTCAACCGAATCCCCCATTTCCCTAGGTAAAGGGAATGTATTAGGTGAGCCTTGCATACCCGCCGTTACAAAGTGTTATGGAAAGGACGAGCGATATTGCTAGTCCCTATCATCTTTATTCATGATAGTTAACTTTCCGTGGCTCCTGTACGTGGATGAAGAGCTTTGAGGCTTGAAATATTTTTATAGGACGTGTACTTCGTGCCATTCCAAATAGACCTTGGATCTTTTGCCTCAAGCGATAACTCTGAATTTCACATTTTCCGCAGTTCATGTTTTCCATCTGGCGGTGGTAAAATTCCTACTCTACTCCGAAATATTTCTCGTGGACCCATTTTTGTTTTTTTTCCCAAAGAGAAATTTTGGAGCGTCTGCTTCCAATCAATTGGCAGAAGCTCCCATTTTTCACGACGAGAAACCCATCTTTGCGGTGGATCATACTCTCGGGAGATGTTTGGCCATTTGCATTTTCTCCACCCCTCCTGAAAATGCGAGCGGCGGATTGGCCCACGCTGGATATGCAGTAGTGCGATCGCATCTTCCCATCCTCTGCCGCATCCCCCTCGCTGTCTCTCTCTCCCTTCACTCTCCCCGCCCCCACGCGCTTTTTTTCTCAATCCCCCAACTTGAGACATCTCTACCACCGTAAGATTAATGCATATGAACTTCCTCCCCAGAGATTTATTTTTGCCAAGGATAGAGATCCCATTTTTGATAATCGACAGACTCCTATTTTCCAAGATTGGTCCTCCTGCATAGAGAGTTCGGGTGGAATGACAATTTTAGCATTCGTTATTAATTTTAGTTACTAAGCGTTACTTTAATTCAACTAAGTGGCTTATCTCACAATAATTCAATGTTTTTTCATCATTTGTGTTTCCCTTAGAAGGCAACACAAATATAAATATTTCTTCTGCGCAGGTCTCCTATGGCTTGAGCGTGTGATGTTTAATGTGATATAAATAAATAAATATATATGTATATATATTATATATATGTATTAAAAATATACATATTTTTACATATATATAAACACAGTAATCAACCCGAAGGTCGGTTTAGTAGGTGATGATAGAGCTCACCCATGTACCAAGCCCGACGGCGTGTGAATATTCACACATCAGGGTAGGGGGCCAGTTCCTTTCCCTGTGCCGATTATGGTTTCCCAGGAAGATCTGGTACCCGAAAAATCAACTAGCTTGGTTGGAGCTGCAGGTGCCCAAAGTGCCTTGCCCGGGAATCGAACCCGGGACCCTCCGGTCAGTAGTCCAATGCTCTACCCACTAGACCACCGCGACCCGAATATATATATATATATGTGTGTGTGTGTGTGTGTGTGTGTGTGTGTGTGTGTGTGTATGTATATATATGTGTATGCATATATATATATATATATATATATATATATATATATATATATATATATGTATATATATATATATATATGTATGGATATACTACCTTGATCAAAAAGTTCCCGGAATTTATTCAGAAAATTAAAAATACAAGTATATTCATCTAAATCTATATTGTCCCCTTCAAAGTAATCCCCATTGACTGCAACACACTTATGCCAGCGCTTGATCCAATCCTCGAAACATTTTTTATATTCGGTTTTCGGTATGTCCATCAGTGCTTCCTGCGATTTTTCCATTACTTCCTCTCGGCTGCTAAAACGCGTTCCCCGTAATGGTTTTTTGACTCGATTGAACAGAAAGAAGTCACAGGGAGCCAAATCAGGTGAATTCGGTGGCTGTTGGATGGTATTTGTTGCATTTTTCGTCAAAAAATTACGAATAATGATAGCACTGTGCGACGGTCTCAACGCACTGTGCGACGATTTCTGGTCTCTTTCGGCGAATTGCTTCACGCAAACGTCTCATAACGCCCAAATAATACTCTTTGTTTACTGTCTGGCCTTCTGGCAAAAATTCATGATGCACTACACCGTTGTAATCCATGAAAACCGTCAGCATTGCCTTCTTTTTTGACTGACAACGACGTGGTTTTTTGGTCTCGGCTCATTTGGTGAACGCCATTCACTTGCCTGATGTCTGGATTGCGTGTCGTACTCATAAACCCACGTCTCGTCTCCAGTAATGATCCTTTTGATGAATGTGGGATCGGATTCAGCCTCGCAAATCATGTCTTTTGCGACGTCAACACGGTCTCTTTTTTGCATGAAATTGAGGTCTTTTGGCACCAACTTTGCTGCTACACGACGGAAACCCAAATCATTAACCACAATGTCTTGGGCGGATCCATAGGCAATGTTTAAGTCCTCCGCTATTTCTCTGATGGTTAATTTGCGGTTATTGACCAACATTTCTTTTACTTTATCAATTTTTTCACCGACTTTCGATGTCGATGGTCTGCCACTGCGTTCATCATCTTCGATTGACTCACGACCACTTCTGAACCGCTCATGCCACTGGTAAACGACCGTTTTTTTTAGAGAATCGTTGCCGAAACACTTTTCCAACATTTCCAACGTACGTGCGCCACTAAATCCGTTTTTTACGCAAAATTTAATACAAGTTCGTTGTTGCAAATTTAAATCCATTTCTGCAATTGTAAAAAATCGCCAACACACACAGAGATAGATGTACTCTTGGCTACGTAGCTTTTGCAAATGTCAAGTTATGACACTAAGATTTAAAGGGAATATCAACAACAGATGTACCAATTTAACAAAAAAACAGAACTCAAATCGGAACGATGGGAGCGCCACACGGTGGTTATTCCGGGAACTTTTTGTTCAAGGTAGTATATATGCATATATATATATATATATATATATATATATATATATATATATATATATATATATATATATATATATATCGGATTCGGGCAGATCACAAGCGTAAAAATATTTCCTTGACCTGGACTTGAACACCGTATCTTTCGACTTACCCGGCCGATGCTCTAACCCCTTGAGCTATGAAGGAAACGTAATGTAAACCTTCGGTGGGTGAAACAGCTCCCTAACGCCATCTCTTGGCCAAACAATCGGGGCAATTGTTTGCACAAAGCCCCTGCAGATTTCTTTGCAAATCTTCTTTTTCCCGACGTAATCGTTTTAAGGAAGTCGAAAATGTATGAATGTGAATTCTTGGCCTTCCTTTAATGTTAGTCCGAGCAAATAATTATATATTCTTAGCCTTCTTTATATTGTCAGGTACAGTAAAGCGATACATATGATAAATTCGGAAATCCATCGTATTTTTCATTCGGGCTCCTTTAAGCTAGCTTGTTCTCTGCCTTATCACTTTACGTATTCTATAATTTAAATATACAAGGAACGTAGCTACGGTCGTGAATCAATGTAAACAAAAAATACCGGGACCGTAAACTTGTTTTTTGTTTTTTTTTGTTTACACGTATTCTATAGCTTTATTGCCGAGGTAAATCTTCGCGCACGGGGCATCACTTCCTAGTTACTTACCAGCCTCATGCGCAATTGTGTGGCTCCAATATCTTGTTGTCCGCGTAATTCCGAACTCTGCCATGGATTAATTACTTCAATTTACATGCATATCAGGTCACGGAATACAATCTGCAATGCAGGGTTGAGCTATACTTCGATCGGGGCTTTAATTTGGATTCAGGGAATGAATTACTTTACACGAAATTTGACGTAATATTATTAGCAAGACTATTATATTGTGCCCGGTATGCCAATTAAAGCAAGTAAAAAATCCTTGATAAAAAATGAAATTTCTGTCCAAATTGTGGTTTTGTATTTCGAAATCATAGTTGCCTCGTCTATTTCTATAGAAGGCAAGCTATTTTATTCTTTTGCCTGCATTTTTTTTAAAATGCAAATAATAATTTCGTGAAAAATTGTCGTTTGTCATTTTTTCGTACCGTTATAATCTTACAATAATGTCTAATATCAGGTTACATATAAAGCGCCTGACTCGATTTTCCGTTGTCATCGAGATACCTATGGGTAAAAAATTCATTTTAATAGCATTTATTATCATTTTTGTGTATGACTAACTACAAAAGAATGAGCCATTATTAACGCATTAAAAATTAGTAACATACTGTATGTGTATTTAATAAGTAAATGTTTTCATTTGGCTTTGAATCTTAATGCATAACTAAGATGAATTCATTTAAAACTATTCTCCCCAAATTAAAACGTTCTTCAAATGGCTGTCTCCCCTTGAATACATACTACAGTCTTCTCTTCTCTGGCATGCATGAAACTGCTACCAGGCGTATACACGTTTCTCACTGATTTCAAAGTCCATAAAGATGTTCAGCCCTGTGATTGTGTGCCGTCGATGATGCTCTTCGTATGTATTCCCGCCCTGACGTTAAAGCCATGGTCAAGAAATGTTGCAATACGATTTTTTTCGATATTCTGCAATGTGCCTTAATTTCAAACGGTTTTAATATTATACATTTTCTTCACGATAGATTGTTCTTGTAAATGTCTTAGGGATGTATTTTGTAATGTGCTAATCGCCATATCCAAATAGATTCTCCATTTAAACAGCGAAACATGCAGGCGGTCTTTGTTGGGTATTATTTCTTGATCATTAAGCCTAGCAGAGATATGGCTTTGAGTGGGGCTGCGCACGGCGTGCCCTACTTCACATTGGGCAAGTGGCGCATGTTTGCAGTTCCGTCTCGTGCATTCCTTTGATTCCGTGCGCGGATTCTCACTCCGCAGGGGCGGAGTTGTAAGTGCACGGCAAGGGTGGACCCTTTCACGCATTCTTCGCCTACAGATAACTCCCGTCTGTCCTGCGCGAATGAGCTCTCGCCGCGGCTCACACGAAAAGACCTCAGCCTTCCTCTGTCTCCCCCGCCATCAACCCTCGGGATCTTTCATGTTCCTTATGCCTCGAGGGAAGGCGACCACGGTTTCTCCCTCTCCCCTTCAAAGCTTTCGTCATCTCTTCACCGGCGGTCCAGCGTCACCATCACATTCGCCACCCAGGGCCCGTGGTCCTCTTCGAACTTCGATTGATTAGTTGTCTGTGGGGTTCCGCGGGGGAGGAGGAGGCTGGAAAGAGCATCATCCCCGCACCCCCGCCTTCCCGTGCCCCCCGTCTCCCCGGTCACACACACACACACACCTCGGTGGTGTGGCGAAGGAGAAGCAAACTCCCCCTAACCCCCTGTTCCCCCTTTCCCGTCACGCCCCCCCATCTCAGGGTCCGCCCTTTCTAGCCGCAACCCTCTGGGGTGCATTGCGTTATTCCACACCTGCCGCCCGCCTACTCCACTCCTTGTGCCCACTCCGCTTCGCCCCTTCCTCTTCCCTCCCCGCATCCCTTCGACCCTCCTACCGGATCCCCCCCCTTACCCCCAACGGATGTCAACCTGTACTCTCTCTTTTATCCTCCGACCTTTATCGTCCATTCAGTCCGCCCACCACTCGCGCAGCCTGCTCTCCTCATCCCCTCTCCACATCCCTTCCCTTTTGCCTCCTGCCTCCGCTCCTCTCCTCCCTTCTGCTCGAGTGGAAGGCTTTTTGAGGCCTGACCTCTAATCAACCGGCATCTTCTCCCTCTCTCGCACACAACCCTCCCCTCTCAACCACCCTCCTTCTAGTCCCCCTTTATCCCTGTCTCGCTCGACGCCATACACACACATACACTCGAACACTCCCTCACCCACATCCTTTATATTGCCCCGCGTTTATTTTCTCATCGTTTTCATTTCTTCTCCTCTTTCCAGAGTCTCTGAGGAAAACGAAGATACCGTTTACGTTTCGGTTTCTTCTTTGTGGAAATTATTTTCGAGGGAGAGAATATAGGTTTTTTTCCCTCAGTTATATTTTAATGTTTCCAGATGGTTGGTCAGCGACACGATAAACAATGAAAAAAACGGCGTATCCATAGGGGATACACATGTTTTAACAAAATTGTGTGATACTATTCCCATTGTTCAATGCACTGATTGTGCATTCTCTGAGTATGTACAGTCACAGTCCAGAACTACTTGTTTATCGTCGTTCAGGTGTTCCCTAGATGGCCGAAAATGAATTTCTATCAGCGAAGAAGCATTTTTCTAATCCTCATTTAAAAAAAATACTAATTTTTTACCTAGTGATTTTTTATATTCTATATGTCCATCAATACCAGTTAATACGTTAACTTGGAAGAAATTCTTATCGCGGAAATTTCTATTTTTTTCCTATCCAGAGCCTTTCAGTTTCGAATGCCACTACAAGATTTTCTTGCGTTCTAGGCATTGGCCAGAGATGGTCAGTCGTGGCAAGGAAATCGGGAGAATTGAGTAGTAAAAGTGAATTTTAAAATAATTAGTAAAGGGTGAATTCATACGAAATAGTCCACGGTCACGTATAACAAATATTTGTATGTAATTGATTGAACACTTATATAATTGGTTGAATTAAGTCCGTATTGTAAATCTTTAATTTTTATTTTACACCATTTCACAAATTTTCCCTTCGAGCTTGAATCTCTGTCATCATCAGAGCTTGTTGATTTGTCCATTAATAGTTAAAGCGTCTCTCTCAGTATTCCCATAGATCCCCAGAGGGTCTCTGATTCGTAGCTCTCTTCTCCGTCACTTTTTTCACTCTCTACTAACTTCCGATGTGATATTTTGCGTGGGAGATTTTCTTTCGAGGCTACGTCGACATGTTCTTGTAGGGTGCCACCCTGCCCTCTCCCTGCGTCCCCTATTCTCCGGGCGTCCCCTCTCCCGCGCCGCTTCCACGAATTATGTTCGATCTTGCCACGCCAAAACTTTCCGGCTTTCATTTCCCTCCCCCTCTTCAACTCCTCGCATGTCACTGCTTGAATTAGTTGTTATGTTCCCCTGCCTTTCACTTTTGTAAGAATTTTATGATCGTTGGGTGCCTCAGTGCCGCTTTTTCGCATTCTGTGGAATTCTCAGAACTATTAAACTTTATTCGTCATCAGGAAATACGAAGTCACTTGCCGTTTCACATGTGTTTGTAGGAAATATGTCAGAAGTGAATACGACCCCGTCAGCAATTTGATTGAGATTGGATCCCTCATCGTCGAGACCACCTGGTGATTGAAATTATATTAGGATTTCGGAAGAAAACTTATAATGAATTTATTTTGGGTAATATTTCCCGTTTTTAGCCCGTGTTCTCAATTATTCATCGGAAGTCTCCCCTCAAGTAATTTTGGGTAAAGAGAAAAGATGTTAATAGAATTCAACTTTCCGCTTGAAGTTAATTTCAGCATGCACTGAAATGCCCCAGATAATTTTCTATGAAGCTATACTAAACTAAATGTGTTCTGTAACTGTCGAGCTGTCCTTCCTAATTGAGGGTTCGTATTTTTTCCCAAGCTTTCGAAGGATATTTTTGCTATTCAGCCGCTGGCTTGGAACGAGGATTGTGCAATAAAGTCGTTCCTAAATTTTTGTGAGTTCCAACTTTAGTGAATGTTTTCCTCGTTTCGTCCAAAACATGCTTTTCGCTCTCATAATGATCATTTCCTTCTGTTCCTGACACTTTAGTATCCTTGTAAAAATATTTTCTGTCCTAAAAAATTGATATCCATATTCATCTACCGTATAAATTACCCTGATGCGCTTCTATTTCCGAAGAAAAAAATAAATGCCATGACTCACAAAAATACTTCCCATAATTTCGCTTCCCCTTTTATGGCAGCATGCAAAAACTTCTCGTATGAGTTCAATCGTCCACTATAAGCAGAGAGATGCGTTTATACAGAAATTAATTGTTTAAATTTTGACGTAAGACTAATTATCCACATTAAAGTCCTGAAGAAAATATTAAACACGCTAAAAATATAGTTACGCTTAACAGTGAATTATCAACGTTCAGTTAATATTCCGAAGATTGCTCCAGATATTTTTTCGCCTTTGATTTCCGTTCCTTTACCTTATGTAAAATGTCTCGTTCATAAATGTTTACCCTTAATTGTCTTCAATTCTGCCATGTTTTTTTTCGTCCCGTCTACAAATCGTTTAACCACTGGTGTGGGGTATAGTCCTATTTCCATGATGAACGACCCCAAACGATGGATTCTTTTCGCCTTTGATTTTCATTGTGAGTGGATCACTACGCCGGGTTTCTCCCAGGCCACCTTTTCTCATTGACGTGAAGCGACAGTCGATTGTTTGCCACACTCGCTAGCTCGAATGGCGAATATTTACCCTCCCCACAAATTCCTCTCTTTCCCGTTTAGGATTCGCGCCCACCGATGCCTGGCACCTCGCCGCCTCTTCGCTCTCCTTGCGCCACCGGGTTTTTTTTATTTTAACCGTCCTCCGCCGCGTTTCATTTATGGCATATCTCTGAATTTTTCATACCCGCAGCGTAAATGGCGGAATTGAAGCTCACCGCGCGGGGAACAGTTGACTCGCGGGCGAAATGAAGAGGAGGAACGTGGAGGGACGGGCGATCTTTATTTACTTCATTTTTTTTCGCACTCGCTCAGCCATTCATTACCGGAAATGAGCCCGGTCGCTTCGTCTTTTTATTTTTATTATTTTTCGCAACCGTAAGGGCCTCGGAATATTCTCCGTGGCGTTCCTCCTCCGCCAACGCCGTTTGCTGCAGCGATCATGGTGTGAGGGAGTGGGTGGCGGGAGGGTGGGAGGATTGCCCCCACCCCTTCCATTCCATCAACACAGCGCTCACCTGTCGTCATCTTCTCGTGCCACTTAACCCCCTCGTGCACGCATGTATCCTCTCCTCTCTTTACGAGCCTTCTTCAACGCCCTCCTCCCCCTCTTCCCGCCCCCTCCCCCTGCCCTGCTCTTCCTCGGGGCCACAAACGCCGCTCTAGGTGCTTTATAGCGGTCCCGGCTCAATATTTATTCCTGCCCCTAACTTCCAACCCCCCTACCCCCCTCTCTCTTGACGTCTTCTCTCCTCCACGTGGGAGAGATCCCCCCTCCTCCAACCCACTCCCCAGCGAGCAGCGTCGTCACACTTGGGTCCTCTCCGTGCCCTACTCTTCTTCCTTTTTCTTTCCCGTCGGTCTTCTCCCCTCCTGTCCCGCCTCTCCTCTTTCCCATCCGGCAGCCTCGTACAACGCCTCGTTTGCCCC